>JBANCZ010000263.1:0-44344 GCA_037040025.1 Sphaerogastrella javana | reverse complement strand
CAAACATATCGATTGTGACAGCGATAACAGAGTTTGCCTGTGCTTCTGTGTGAATGGCAACGCAGGCTGGCCTATCGGTTTGTTGCCGTATTCCCACTTGCGTTTATGCGAATGCCACAATAAACACAGACGGAAAAGGTAAATATACGATATTGAAGTGTGCATTAAAAATGAATAATGTTAAGTTTATGTTGAAGTATTAACTATTGTGTGCGTATATTCGGTTTGACGGTGCTGCATTGCGAACATGCATGAGGATGACCTAAAAAATCAATTGACAATTGCGCGGAATGAGATTAACAACTTGAGGTACAACAATGAAATATCCTTGAATCTTTTTCGCTGAAGTTCAAGTTCAATTTTATTCATGTACCCTTGAATTCGTTTTATACTATATATATGTATGTGCAGGCAGCAAGTGCGCAACTTGCAGCATGTGCAGCGCAAGGACATCGAAACGATAAACCGGCTGCTGCAGGACTTTCGCTGCGAAGGCTGCGCCAACAAAAACATCAACAGCAACAGCAATGACAAGGACATGGACAAGGACAGGGACAAAGATAACGGTAAACAGGACACAGTGCACGTACAGGTAAGTGGCGGGTAAGTAGGAACAGATTAGAGAGCAGCAATAAAACAACGCTTTTCCATTTCAGACCAGCGGCGTCAGCGACATCAATGTGAATGGATGTGATGACGTCGCTCACTTCAAGCCAATTGGCGTTATACACAGCGCGTTCCCCGAGAAACGTGCGGTGCCCCGCCAGTCCAGCGTGGGCAATCGCCTGCGCAGCAGCATACACTTGAGCGAGGGCGTTTTCACCAATCCGGAGCATTCGCTAGAAGGTCTGGGGGACTTTTCGCACATGTGGCTCATCTATCATTTCCATCGCAATACGGCACATCCCAAGGCCAAGGTGGCACCCCCGCGCTTGGGCGGTGAACGCGTGGGCGTGTTCTCCTCACGTTCGCCGCATCGGCCCTGTCCACTGGGACTGTCGCTGGTGGAAATTGATAAGATCGAAGGGGCCACCATAAGCTTCTATGGTACGGATATGGTCGATGGCACGCCCGTGCTAGACATCAAGCCCTACATACCCTACTATGATGCACCTGTTCTAAGCGTCGACTCAGGTCTAGTATGCCGACATTCATGCTATTCACAAAGCGTAATCCTGTCTCTTGTTCACCAGGTCGTACATCTGTTTTACCGAATGAAAACAGCGCGGACTTTTATGATTCACGCCAGGAACCCGATGGCGAAGAGTCTGATCTGGAGCTTTATGGCGCTGCTGGCTACACCGCCAGCAATCAAAATGCCGAGGCAGATGATGTGCCGCTACCCAGTGCTGTGCGTGTGCCCAATTGGGTGGTCGCAAGCCACAGGCTGAGCGTACTCTTTAACGAGCATGCCGATGAACAGCTGCGGGAGCTGCAAGTGGAGAAGCAGTGCATTGTCGACATACTTGAGGCTGATCCGCGATCCGTCTACTTGCGCACAAAGTACGGCTCACAGATATTTACGTTCCAATTGAGCGAGGTGACTGTAACGTGCAAATTTGATGATAAAGCCGGCACCGTTACCGTGGTGCAGGTGCGACGCAATGAGAACATCCAGGTGACAGCAGCAGATAACCATGAGCAGCCGCCACGCAACGCTTGAGAAGCAACAGCAGCAGCAGCAGCAGCTAATCTATAAGCTATATAGTTATAAACATAAACCTACTGATTATTCCGAATTTGCTTGTAGTGCAGTTTAAATGATTTGTGTTAAGTTGAGGAGCTTTAAGATTTCCAAGTTTCAATTTGAAAAATATACTATAATGTGCTATATGTGTGGTTATATGCATATATAAAATGTAATATGTAAATCTATGTCTTTACCTTTATGCCTAGTTAAACCGATTAGTATGTTTTATATTCAAATATTACTACTAACTCATTCTTTACAGCACGATGACTACCTTGACTTGGCCGCAGTTTCTGGAACAAGCCCACAAATTTCTGGAATTATCACAGCAGTTGGGCGATAGCTGGGAGTTCTGCCAAAAGGTGAGTAGAATTTTACGCTAATATAATAGTCAAATTAACTATGCCGCTGTCTTTTAGGATGATCAAGAGACCCATGGTTATCTGCAGTATAAACAAAAGCTCCAACTTGACGAAGGTGAACTCATAAGCATAGAATATCATGTTGTATACAGCATATCCTATGAGGTGCCTGTACTATACTTTCAAGCACATCGCGCAGGTGAGTTTGTTTATTCTATATATGTACGTTGACATGTATCAACATTTCTTATGTTGACCTTTATAGATGGCAGTTTGCTCGACTTGGAAGCGACGTGGCGCGTCTTTACGCCGCATGCTACACGCAGCGATCTGTATCAGATGCTTACACAAATGGAACATCCTGTGCTCTTCCGTCCCTTCATGGTTATACATCCATGTCGCACTGCCGAAGTGCTGGCTCAATTCGGAAAGCCGAGCTCAAATCTTGTGCTGACTTTTATTAGTTTGTATGGACCACATGTGAAACTAAACCTTTCAAATTCTTATGGATTACAGATGAGATCAGAAGTATGCATACATAGTCAATGATTTGTTATAGATCCCAAAAACCAAAGGCATTTCGTATTGTTTACAACTAGATTTATATATTTGTTATAAGCAGAGAGTAATGAGTTAATACAATTAGTAGAGTATATATATATATATTTATATATATATGTATATATATTTAGCACTTGAAGCTACATTTTAATGGCACATATATGAACTTTCTTCAATAAAACTATATCTATATATGTATAGATAATTCTACACCGCTTTACTATATTTATATATATTGTATATATACATCTAAAAGCAGTTGAGTTTCAAAGAAATCGTTGATCTATAGCATAGAGTTTCGGCTATTCCTAGAGCTATATTTCTAAACTTTTATTTATGTGTGGTAAATAAATACGCTTTAGAGTCTATATAGTGTTATATATTTATGGTAATTACAATTACGTTATAAATATTATATGTATCTCTATATATATATAGTTGTAGTTGTGTTCCTATATAGTAAGTTCATCATTTATAATTAATGTTAACTGGCTACTGTGTGGCATTTGCATTCTGGTGACAGAATAGCGTAGATCGGAATGATTTAACATATATATCGTATACAATATATACCATTCTTCCCTTTCGCTACTTGACACCAGCTGTCGCATCGCATCGAAAAATGTTATTTGCATAAATTATAAGGATCTTATATGCTGTTCGTGTACATATTCACTTGATAACTGAACTAAATATGTTTGCATTTATCTATATATATTTATATATGTAATACAACTGTACAATTTAAGATAGAGAGATAGAAAGATTCTGATTTTGACCAACTTTATGTTATGTTTATACATCGAATTTGTTGCTGCTCTAGAGATATATCTCAAATGCATTATCCAGTACTCAACATACAACTTTAGAACTGAGAACCAAAGAGAAATTTGTATGTGAAATAGGGTGTTTATATCTTCTCTTGTTGCGGTATATGTTCTATATGTTTTGGATTAGCTAGAGTTTATAGTTGCAAGCTTATAAGGAATGGTTTATACATTACATATTTCGAGAATAGAATCTATAGTTATCGAGAGAATTTTTCCAATTTTTTAACAATCCTTTCAGTTTACACTATTAATCTAAATATTGGATTATAATTCGAGTAATTCATTCATCTACAATTCAAATACATAGAATATATGTATAGACCATATATCAAATATACGTAGAACTTAGCTAACTATAATTATAGTTTCTAAAAAGCATTTGTTCGTTTTGCTTCAGGTTTTCTTATATCAAAATTCATTAAAGCTGCACCATTTCATTGATATTCCATATATATCAAGTTAAATTTTTTTCTATATACAATATATATATTTATGTATGTTTAATAAACCAATAACAATATTTTATAGGGTATTCGCTATTCTGTGTGAAGGAAACAACAATCTTTTCGAGGGGAAATCAAAATTAGCCAATGATATGTTTAAATTTATTTAGGAACTACCATATAGAAGCTAACAAAACAATAACTAATATCAGACAAAATTACGACGGATTTAACAATATAGTTATATGCTTATTATATATATATATATCTAATATTATTATTATTCTCTTGTGTATGTATGTTGTGTATTAAAAAATTCGCTTCTCTATGTTTTTGTTTTGGTCTCATTTAAGTTTCATTATTGGACAAGTTTTTCTTTCGCTAAGTGTGGGTGCTCTCTTACTTACTTTATAGGTATGGTATATGGTATATATAGTATATATCTATACACTCTAGGTGTAGGATGTATAGGTAGTACATCTAAAGCTTTCACATGGTTAACACTGATGCTGAGATACATCTCAATTCATACATATATATATATAAAGCATTTTTATTCTAAAGATATATGCCAAATCGATTAGCGTATATATATTTATGTATATGGGAGCCATCTGGAATGCTTGTAGTACTCACAGTACTTATTAAATCAATTGTAAAGCTCTATAACTCACTCACACTGACGAGTGTTTAAACCTGAACAAATACACACACATATGTACATATATCTATATATATATAGTATATCTGATGAACCGAAGCGTACTGTAAGCTATATCCTGAGGATAGACCTACTGTGACATCTAAATCATCTTGTATGCTTGCTAAGGTTAAGGTATATTATGGACGGTGGTGCTTCTGGTTACAATACGAAATTCATCATCCAGCTCATCGGCGGACTCGGTGGCCTGACGGTGGCCAATGAAGTCCGTCGATGCGCTGCGCCGGAATCAGCTGCACAGCATGTTGAAAAAACCGCGTCCTTTCTCTGAACGCGGCGCCATTAGCATAGGAACTTGATTCTTATGGGTTACCTTGATCTGAAAATGCACAATATTAATACTAGGACTAATACTACTGTGGAGCAGACTGTAAAATTAGTTACCGTGCAAGGCATTTGCATCCAGGGCTCGCCATCGATTTGCATGGGAAATGTTTTCTTAGTCTTGATGACGACTTCGCTGCATTGCGCTAGACGGCGTCCGGAGGCTCGTAGACCCGTGCGCACTTGGCCCATGTGCAGGCAATTCTCTAGTCCTATGACCTCAATCAGCCGATCACCAAAATCTGTAGAATTAAAGAGGTGTAAATCTCTAAATGACACTTATTATGTCATTCGCACGCTTACCTTGTATGGCCACCGAGAGATCGACGGAATTGAAGCTAGTGGCTGAGAATTCCTTGTCGCTGGATTTCAGCTTCTTGCTCTTACCAAAAGGTCCGGCACTCTTGCGCATGCGCTTTTGCGATAGATGCTCGCCCCACAAATTGGAGCCGCCATGCGTATAGGGTATATTGAGTAGCGCCACGCCCTGCAAATGCGGTCCATTTGCCAAATCCAGAGCAACGCCATCACACTGCGTGTAATGAAAAATGCAAATGATGTAAGTAATGGGGGCAGCACTGAAGTTGATGCCGTACTTACCACAATCTCAATATTCTCGTGCAGATTCTTGCAGGAGGCGGCGAAGGTCTCCGAGGTGGCATACTCAAAGTACCACAGCTTGTTCTTCATGCGACTATTGAATTTATGCGGATTCTTCTCGCGCTCCAAGTGGAACTTGACGCAAATTGCTGCATCCTGCAACAGAGGGAATGCATTTCATTATCAGGTGTGCAATTAGCATTTAAGGCCACGTTGCATACGTTGCAAGAAAATTCTAATTCTCTAATTAATATAAAACTTAAAAGAACTTGAAGCAGCAGGCGGAGAAGCAGCAGATTAATCTTATTCTCGCTTGAACTTGTCTCCTTCTCTCTGAGGAGCAACTCTGTTTCATTTCTCAGTGTGCCCATACTCTGAAAATCTGAATCTGTTATGCTAACAGAGATGTTAACATGGGCAAACTTTAAAAGTGCATCGCGGATTGTTATTTTAATAGATATGTTGTAAACTCTCTGACTAATTGTTCTCTCTAAATCCTTAAACATTTAGAACGTAAACAGTTGCAATGTTTACGATATTCGCGTGTTCTTTACGTTCGCCCGTTTTTGTTTTCTTCTTTGCCATTGCATTCTAATGCGTAGACAATATTCCGTTACCTTTGATCGCGCTTCCATTTTGTCTTTTGCTTCGGCAACGCATTTAGTCTTTTAACAGCTCTGCACGCGGGCGGTTCGGTTGTGGTTCGATTGTCTATTTATTTATATAAGCAATTTGTGCCAATTATTTTCAATTTGAGTGCTATTTAATAACTGTTTTAAAGCGATCGTATTGCAATTTAAAGTTGAAGCCAACATATAACATAGTTCAATATAAACATATATGAGCATAAATAAAAAGTGTGTGTTTCGTCGAGTACCAAATAAGTGACTGGTTAAAATATGTATAATACATAATGTTTTGTATAATATTTTCAATCACAAGAAATTTTAATAATTCGAAAATTATAACACGCAAGCGCTTATGGCGCGATTGGCATGAAAATTTTAACACCTATGTTAATTTAACATTTTCATTTCTTTATGCTCGCACTCGGGCGTTGCCATATTTTTTGATTGCTCCAATGCATTGCGCACGAGTAAACGCCGTTACTTCTTTCTTCTTCTTTGTCATTGCATTTTGTTACGTATGGCGCAGACTCATTCGTTTGCAAGAGTTCGGCATGCGCGCCTTATATGCTTCTATTTGATTCTGTTTGTTCGACATACTTCGTTTAAATTATTTGTGCAATTTATTTTTGTTATTTTTTTTGTGTGTGTTATATAAAATATATATACGTGCATAATTAAATAATGTGTGTGATTCGTCAAGCGTCGTCATGGTAAGTTATCAACCTTTCTTGTAGTTAAACGTGAATAATTTAATTAGAAAATTTAACGCTCTTGGGCATGATAATGTTAACAGTTATGTTAAGTTAACAGTTTCATTCTACTACAACTTTATGCTTATGCTCGAACTCTTTCTGCTGCCATTTAGATATTTGCGTCTCCTCTATATTCGGCTCTGCCTGTGTGCAGCGCTCGTATTGTTCTTCTCGATTGTACGCCGTTACATTTTTCTCCTTTGCTTTGACATCATTCTATTGCGCAGCGATATTTTCATGTTACGTTTCGATCCTTTTTTCACTTTATCTTTTGGATTTGTCAATTATTTCAGTGTGTGAAATGCCTTTAAACTGAAATTTCTGCGGCGTTTTCAATATTTGAGTCATGTTTCTGTCGCTACAAAGAGCTGTATTTGCATTTGCATACCTGTCCTGCAACTGAAAGGGGGGATGGCTTGGTATTGGCGTAGGCGTGTGTGTGTGTGTGGGTGTGTGGAGGGGGGGGGTACTGGATACAGTTGCAGCTCCAGTTTCAGTTTCCGTTTCAGTTTTGGCTGAGCAAAATTTGTTGTTAGGCGCATTTATTATGCATGTCAGCGAGGCACGTGTGCGCCAAACAGGATGTGAGCTGGATGTTTATGGGCATGTCTCAGCATGTCCATGCCCCTTTGGACACATGTGTGTGTGTGTGCGTGTGTGTGTGTGTATGGCTACTTTTACATGGTAAATAAGATTAATTACTGCTCGAGCGTAAATTTAATTGTCAGCTGTGGGCTGTGGAAGTGGGCGTGGGAGTGGGCGTGGGCGTGTGCGTCGGCGTGGTAGTACCGCTGCCTTGACAAGGTTGACAAAATAACAAAAACTTTTTAATTAGCCGCAAAACTAAAGTTGATATTTGTGTTAACAGAGCCTGCTGCAGCTTAAGGCCAAACTAATTTAGCTGACAGCCAGCGCTATTAGCAAGATCCTGACGCTGCCAGCCCACTCGTTCGCTGTTGGCCCATAAAATTTGTACTGCTCCAAAGCTCTAAAGCCACGTAGGCGAGGGTTCCTGGAATGCAGGGCAGCAGGCAGGCTGGAAGCGGTTTTATCATCATATTTGAGAGCACATAAAACGCGCATTGAATGCCATAAAAATGGTAACATGAAATCCTTTTACAATACATAAAGTCCAAGATGTAACACTGGCTCTGCCCCGCCTCCGCCTCCTGATCCGCCTCTGCCTCATGTCTCGCTTTCCTCTTCCTGTTCTCTCTCGTTCTGCAGTCGCTTCTTCTACTGTTTACTCTTTCTGCTGTCTCCTTCTTCGTTTACTGTTCACTCCTCTTCAGCTGCTTGTGAAACTGACATTTGGGCATTCTGTTTTTGCTTTGGGTTTCGAGTCACATTCAAAAAGCACAGCGCACACAATTACAACCACAACAACAACAACAACAACAGCAACGTCACATGTGCTTTCCTCTTTGCTCTCTCGTCGCCCTTTCTGTTCGCCATCTCCACTCTCTTCTTAGGTTTGCTCTTCCTTCTCACTCCAGCGTCAGCAAGGACGCACAAGTTCGCGCTTAACGTCAATTGTTGACGTTAAACCAAAGCGTCAGCATGAAATACTTTTCATGCCGTATTACCCCAACTTTGCCCCTCCCCCTTTGCATGCTTCTACGCCTTCCGCCTACTCTTGTCGCACTGCTCCAGCTGCTGCCCTAACCTGGCGCAGCCTTTGACAGTGGCAGCCAAAGTTGCCACTGCTGCGCTCTACGGCAGAGCCACTTGAGTCACACATACACATACACACACATACACACATACGCATACATGCAAACACTCTCTTACACTTTTTGCACTTTATGCTCTATCCACTTCATTCGGTTGTCCCTCGCTCTGCTCTGCTCCTAGCTCTGTCCCGCTCAGACGCAGGCATATAAATCTGACAAGTTAGCTGCGTTCATATGATGTACATGAGTACTAAATGGATTTCAAGCAGCAAAATGTGGAGTGGTGGCCAAGGAAGAAGAAGCAAAGAAGAGCCAAAGAAGAAGAGCGCGTCTACGCCTGTGTGCGTGTGTGTGTGTATGTGTGTGTGTGAAATGAAGCCGACAAGTGAAATCCCAGCAGCAACAACACGCACAATAATAACAAAGAGCACGCTGTACACAATGACCGACCATCAGATGCCCTTTAACTGCAAAATATTCGATCTAAGCTCGAACTACTGCATAAACGTTTGCTTAATCGTACTACCCCATTAGCTGTGTGTGTGTAAGGGGTATGCGAGTGTCTGTATCTTTGTGTGTGTATAGGAACAACATCGTCGACAGTTTGCTGTAGACGCCTACAGTTTAAACAGACGCACATCAGGTCATAAATAAACTAACACCCTATACTCACAAACACATACACATAAACGCACACATGCACGGATAGATACAGTTTTATGGCATTTCGTTGTAGTTGTGCATGTGTGTGCGTGTGCGTGTGTGTGTGTGTGTGTATTTTTATTTTAGCAAGGATTTTGTGGATCTTAATCGCATGACTTGCAATTGTGTGGGCTCATTGCGTATTAGGCTGATATTCAGTTACATTTTGCGAATAGTAAAGCCACACAGAGTGAAGCAAGTGAAGCAACTGGGGTGGTGGTGGGTGGCGGGGTGTTCGATGGCGGAGAGGGGAGGTGAGCTCTACTGCTGCAAAATGTTTGCACAAAAAGGATTTCGGCTTTAGCCGCACTTGACAAATGGTGCAACATTACAAAATACACACCAAAAGAGCACCAAATTACGTAGGCTAGAACAGAAAGTGGTAGAAGGAGGAGTAGGTGGTGTTGGTTGTGGTTGTGTGTGTGTGTGTGTGGAAAAACGAATGTGCGCAAATAAAATCAGAAAACACTAAGGAAAACTATCAAGGGGCAGCCCTGCAGCTCCCCCGTGTCACTCGCTGTGTGCGTGGGCGCGTTTCCATTTTGATTAGACACACAGGACGCAGGACACAGGCCAAAAGGACTCGAGTTGCGAGTTGCTGATTTCTACATCCGCTTTCAGAGTTTTCCGTTCTTTAGTTGGTTCGCATTGAGTTTTTGCGTTTTTTGTGGCTTTTTTTGCGGCTTGTAAATTTCACACTTAACCTTTGTTTATGGTCGCATTAAATCTTTACTTTAGCCCACTTAGTTGCACAGTGTGATTATCCTGCCCAAGCAGGATGTTCTGCGATTTCTTTGGAAATCGAGTATCTTAGTTTTCCTTATCGTAATCTTCATCTTTATGCTTATCTTTAACTTCATCTTCATTTTCATCATTATTTTTGTGTCTTCATAATGATGAAAATTAAGCTTGGGCTGAAAATGAAGCCTTTAACACTGACATTCATCCTTTGGGCCATAGATATCACATCTGCTCCAACTTCATCCGCGGCTTTATCTATTGCTTTATCTGCTACTCCAGCCTCATATCAATTTATGGCTTTAGCTGCATCTTAAATTCAGAACATACTCCATGTACATGTATGTAGTAATAGGTTTCTGTGGGCGTGTATGCATCCGCTTGTGGGCGTGTGTGTGTGTGTGTGTGTTTGTGTGTGTATGGGCGTGTCCTTTGTCAAATTGTCCCTGGGGTGCAATGTGTTTGCTTTCACTGCTTTTGGGGGCACTTACCCGACTCTCCTTTCACACTTTCGCTCCCAAAATTTCTAATTAGACAAGTGACTTCTCGTTGAGCTTCGATTCCCCACGCAACAACAACAACAACAACAACAACAATGAACATTAATTTAAATGTGCATAGTTTGCAAATGTTGTACACAGGAAATTAGTATTAGTATAAGATTGCCATTATATGACCATTAAGTGCTACAAATTTCTTCAATTTAAGAAATCAGTAGAGTGCAAAGCGAACATAAGGATATATACAATAGAGTATGTAGAATAATATCCTGAATTGGCCTTCCAACTGTTAGAAGAAATTGCAACGGAAACGAAGAAAGATCTACTCATATAGTGTACTATATTTAATAAAATTTCCGACATTTTAAATGGCTTTTAAATCGCTTTGTATACGATGCACCTGTTTCGAAAGCATGGCAAAGGTGGGCGTGGCATGGTGTATAATAGCTGGAGTTGAACTGGATCTGTGAATGTGAGCAAGAGAAGTAGCAGAAGAGGAACAACAACAACGTAAAGTGCGAAAATTGCAACTAGTTTTCCTTTGTGCAGCGTTCGCAAAAGACTGATTACTAGAGCGAGTCCTGTGGGTCCTTTGCGTCCTGTGCGTCCTGTTTGCTGCTGTTGATTGGCAGTTTGCTGCTGTTGCTCTTGTTGGTGCTGTTACTATTGGTGTTGCTGCAATTGCTGCTGTTGTTAGCACAAAATGCAGCCATGCATCAATGATTCAAATGAGCCTCCAATGATTGTGTGTGGCTGCTGAGTGTGTGTGTGTGAGAGAGCAAGCGCTTGTTGGCCACAATCAGGCTCTCAATTGGCCACTTTGCACTTTGTTCTAATCGTCTTTTGCCCTACGGCCAAGCTAAGCCAGAGAGAGAGAGAGAGAGTGAAAGAGAAATGGAGAGAGAGTGAAAGGAATAGAGAACGAGCGAAGGGCAAAGAGTTTAAGTAAAAGCAGCGAAATATGTAAATTTTTGGCAAAATTGAATTTCTCCATTTCTGGCTTTTAATACCCTGTATCGAGTTGGCTCCAAGGGCATGGCCAGATAAGGTTATGGCAGGGTATATCAAGTGCGCATCCAATGCGCGAAAAACGGCCAACATTTGCATTTGAAAGAGTTGCGACGATTTGATTGAATGCCATTGATTTTGCAGCTTGGCAAGTTTTATGAAATTTGCATATATAATAATCAAAGGCTGTGCGTGAAACGCGACTATAGGGTACACAGGAGAAGAAGGAAGGGAATGCGGAAGGGGTGTGGCGGGTCAAAGGGTAACAAGGTTAACAGTTAAGGCTTTCCGGTGCCAAAAACCATGCTGAATAAATGATGAAGTAAATGTACAT
The DNA here is from genome assembly GCA_037040025.1 of Sphaerogastrella javana. Classification (NCBI taxonomy): domain Eukaryota; kingdom Metazoa; phylum Arthropoda; class Insecta; order Diptera; family Drosophilidae; genus Sphaerogastrella; species Sphaerogastrella javana. The sequence continues at coordinate 32,477 of JBANCZ010000263.1, read as the reverse complement.
TTATATAAATTATTGAATGCAGCCAAAAATCAGAAGCCGTACGAATTTCTCTACTTGCTTTCCCCTTTCAAATCAAAAAGCTAAACCAAAGTGGAAGAAAGAACGAGAGAGAGGGACAGTATAAATCAGGTTGAGTTTCTCTCTATGTCTCTCTCTCCCTCTCTCACCCTCTCTCTCCCTGTCTCTTTGTCTCTGTCTCTCTGAATGTTATTGTGTTTTCGTGCAAATCTTGTGTGATTTTATTGCATGTAATAAGGCATTAGTATTAGCATAATTGGGCCTTAAGCAACGCAACGTATGATGTCCTTTGCGCTACACTGTACAGTGAATACTCTTCCTTCCTATAGTACACCATTCACATAACTACACTTTCTAATCCAAATAAACGTACCTATTTTATTCGCAATTGGCGAATATTTTATGGAGAATTCTCAACAATTGTCGCGGCAGTTGCTTTGATTTTTACACACAACAACAAAACTCGGGGTTTATGCTAGAGATATATATTTGCACTTACCACGCCAACGGAAAAATAATTGTTGATAATGTTGTACGGCACGGTGCAGTCCTTGTCCGATTGCACCTTGATGGGCTTCTGTGGCATGTTGCTGCTGCTGCCGCTGCTGCCGTGCGAGGCGGCGCCTGCTGTCGTTGTAGCAGAGGGTGTTATGGGTGTTGCAGGTGTTGTTATGGGTGTTATTGGTGTTATGGGCGTCTGAGGTGTGCTGGCCATTTGCTGCTGTTGTTGTTGCTGCTCCTGCTGCTCATCGTTATCGTTGTTGCTTTTACTATCGTCGGACAAATCCAATGACAATGTAATTTGCTGTTTAACCATGTTGCACGGCTTAGTGCTTCGCGTATTATTATCGCTTTGATTATTCGCATCCTCTGTTGTAGCATCATCATCTTCTGTAGGTGGCGTAGCAGCAACAGCACCAGCAGCAGCTGCCAGCTTTTGCTGTTGTTGTTTATGCTGCAGCAGAAGCGTTTCCAACGATTGCTTCTCAGTGCCATCTGCTCTAGGTGTGCGTGGTGGTTCCTGTTGTTGTGGCATGCCACTCGAGTTGGTTGTGCTGCTGCTGCTGGTGTTGCTGTTGTTGCTGTTACTGCTGCCATTGCTTAGCGTGGCTGTCAGTGTTTTGTGCATCCGACGCGTTTCGAATGTGGACATGGAAATGCTTTTCGTGGTGGTCTTTGCAGTTGTGCCACTCTCGACTACCTCTTCACCCTGCTCCAGTGTGCCAGTTGATGTTGTTGCTGTTGTTGTTGTTGTTGCTGTTGCTGTTGTTGTGGTAGTTGTCATATCCTGAGTGTATTCCGTTGCAGTTTCCAGTATAATCGATGTGGCACTTGCAGTTGCTGCTGCTTCAGCTGATGCTGTTGTTGCTGTTGCTGCTGCTTGGTTGCCAGTTGACATGTTGTCGGTGGCACAGCTGCTGCTGCTGTTGTTGCTGATGAAGTTTTGTCGTTGGATTTCCTCGAATCGTTCGATCAGCGATTTGTCAACCACAACACTTTGCGACAACTCAATCACCTTCTGCATGTTTGAGTGCAATGTTACCTACAAATAGACCAAAAGACCAACAAAAACACACAGTGAGAGATAGATAGACAAACAGACAGATAGAGAGAAAGAGAGGAGATGAGAGATATAGTTCGAGAGGCTGGGCAAATTAGTTGGGGTAATAGGTTTTCGGGTAGCTCAACCGCAAATGCTATTGTGTGCACATGTACAACTGTTGTGTAACAGCTACGCAACTGTTGGAAAATGCTGTACCACATGTGTAGCATGCTTTTTCGGGTGCCTTGACTCACCTTGGGGCGCAGTTCTTCGACTGGCGGACTGTTGGTCACCTCAATGCTCCATCGATCCAGCATCACTGTGGATGAACGCTTTATCTTTTCCATTAATTTCGGTATATTCTCGCCCTCATAGCCCCCGCCCCAGCGCAGGCAGCGTGCCAAATCGTTGCCAGTGCCCAACGGTATCACACCGATGGCAGGCTGTGTAACCAGCTCAATGGAATCTATGTATATATATGCAAGGAATTATAATCTGCTTTTCTTTATCTGTGTGTGTGTGTGGTGCTTACCCATTGCCTCTAGCACCCAGCCGACGGTGCCGTCGCCGCCGCAACAGATTACTTTGAAATTGGGCAGATCCTTAAACAGCGTCAGTCCTGTCATAAAAACAATATCAGCAAATCAAAATTTAAATGGCTCTGTCGTAAAAATGTGCATTTAAAATCGTAAATTCGCTTGAAACGGCCTATAAAGAGCTCCACATCTTCTTGCGTCAATCATCTTAACAGCAGCCCTGTTATTAACATAACATTTGACTGTAAAGATTTCAGAGAGCAGAGACTTGCAACTCTGTAACACTCTAAGGCGTCTGTTAGCAGTGTGATAGTTTAACAGAAGCAATTTGTCTGTTGTTTTTCTTGAAAAGAACAAAGATGCCCCTCTGAATTACTAGTGGGCGCATGCTAATATCTATCACTGTTAAGCATCTGTTATCAGTGAGTCTTATTACGATTTTTATACTTATTCCCTATACACACTCATGGCTCACCTTCCTTGGGTCCGCCTTTGGAGAGATCATATACCTGTCGCGGATTCAGCATGTACTGGAACTTCCTCAGAATGCGATCACCCTGTCTGCCGCCACTCTTCGGGTTGACGAACACGAGCAGCGGGCAGCTGAGCTCGTCCGGCGGAGTTATTTGAAAGTGGGTCGCCTGGTGATTATGATGCATTTGTGATTTCTGCTTTATATCAGGTGGGGTGGGGGTAGTTTAAATGCGGGGTTAGGGAGGGTACAATTTGGTTGCCAATTGTAGTGGAGTAGTAGTATGTATATACAGCATAGTGAGTGCATAGTGAGAGTTAATAAAGGATTAGTACAGAATTCGCCAATGTTTCTTAAGCTTGGGAAAACATTTTAATTTACTGGTGGTTAAATGTGGAAAAGCAGGAAAAAGCTGCTGCACTTACCTTGTGCGCCTGATTAACCGAACGCTGACGATCCAAGACTGCGGGACAAATTGCAGTGGGTGGCACCATAAGTTCCGCAAACTCACCCAAAGTGCACTCCTTCTTCACGGATGATGCACAACGGTTATGCAGCTATATTAAAGAAGAAAGAGAGACACAGAGAATAAAGTGAGGGGTATGAAATTAGCTCAAAAAAAGAAAAAAAAATGGATAATAATTAAAGCAAGCGAAGCCAACCCACCAGCTGATAAAATTTTGAGAACACTTTAATTCAATTTACTCCCGACGACCCGCGTAGGCGTACTGCGATGCAGCCCTCTAGCCCCTTATTTAGCCGCTCATTTTTTTGGCCTTAATAAATGCGATTAAAAGTTTGTTAGCGCTACCGCCAAATTGTTAATTTTTATGCTGAAAATGGGATACGTAAGCTCAGACTAAATATACTCATAGCATGACTACATTCACTGCTGCTGCCTCAGCTCCTCATATTTTGCTCCGTTTTCTTCTACTTCTACTCTATCCTAACTCCCTCTCTCTCTCTCTCTCTCTCTTTCTGTATGTCTATCTCATTTCTTCTATCCGCAAGCTGAAACAAAATGTAATTGTCCTTGCCACATCGATTATCGTTTGCATGGAACTCAAGTTTTTGCCGCACACACGGCAAATGCAAATACGCAAATACGCAAATGCAAATGCAAATGCAAATGCAGATGCGGATGTAAATTTCAATTCACATTCGTACATAGAGTGCGAGGTGAGTTCGTAAAGTTATGCAAATCCTCTCTGTTTTGATACGTTTTTCTACAACAAATCTATTTAGAGGAAATAACAGCTTCAACAAATTCAAACCAATTCTGTAATCGAAATTCACTGTTAAATGTGGAACTGTAATATTTACAGTCCGGCTGTAAGGGTACTGTTGTAGTTACGCATCAAGCAGCTCTCGTCTGCCAACAAACACACACACACACACACACACACACACGTACATACAGAGTTGACTGCGAAAGCTTCAAACAACTTTTAGCTTGCGAAATATTTACAGTTATAGCAGCAGCAGCAGCAGCAGCGACGTCGACAGAAGTTTCTTGCAGTTTTTATTCGTTTTTGTTGTTGCTTTTGCTGCTGCTTTCATACTCCAATTCGTTGTTGCTGCTGTTGTTGGCGGTAAAACGAATTTGGCATTATCTCGACTGCTGCACTTGTCAAAGTCTCTAGACAAAGTTGTTGCCTTTGTTGTTGCTGTTGTTGATGTTATTGTTGTTGGTGTTGTTGGAGTTTTTGGTGTTGTTGATGTTGATGTTGTTCTTGGGTGTGAGTAAGCTGAGAATCTGGCAACAGCCTCTGGATGCCTGCGTGCTGTGCTCTGGTGTGGCGTTGCTGTGGCATGCAGCAGCATAATTTCTTTGAGACGTGACAATTTGCCAGCTATATAACGAAGCGCCAAGCCAAAATCGAGCCAGAGCCAGCAGCTGTTGAAGTGAAAGGGAGCGAAATGTGCTCCAGCATGCAGCGTAGTACAAGCGTTGCTGCTGCATTGGTATGCCTGTGTGCATGTGTGTGTGTGTGTGTGTGTGTGTGTGTGTGTGTGTGTGTGTGCGCATGAACTGACGATGTAGTTAAAATCACTTCCGCTTAACAAGTTTTTAGTCAGAGACACAAAACAAATACGTAAAAACCAAGCAGAGCGTGTGTGTGTGCGAAAGAGAGAGAAGAGTATCTGCTCTGTTGATCAAAATAATTGAAATTCTCTATATTGACAAAAAAGAAGAGAACTGAAAAAATATGGTGAAGGGAGATATATGAAAGTGACAAATACTTGCTGTCCCGCCTTCAACCCCAACTCCCCCGCCATCCTGCAACGCCCACTCAATCTATGGTATTCAAATAAATAACTGTAAACGATGTAGATGACACGCGCACACATCAGCAATCCCCACTTCCCACTTCTCAAATCCTCTGCGCCTCCATCCAGTTTCGATTTCAGTTTCAGATTTCAGCCATGTGAAGTGTGAAATGCAACTTTGATAGAATTCGATACAAGCTGCTGGGCTGCTGTCGGAATTGCTCCATGGAGAGCATGTTCTAGACAGGCATGTTGCATGCCACACATACACACATACACACACGCACGGACATTCTTAACACAGAGTACTACATGTATTGGCTGGTACGACAAATTGTAAAGCGTGTCTTGAACAATAATAAATACTATTGGACGCGATAGAATAGAGAGAATGGGTGTTAGTGTTGAAGATTGTGTGGCACTTACCATCATGTGACACCAGCGACAGGTGAGGCCGGTAATGCCGTGGTAGGCCTTGATGCGCTTTCGGCACTTGGAGCAGCGTCCGTAGCAATTGCCCTCAACCCAATGATGCAAGAGATCTCCGCCACATTTCGGCTTCTTTGACTTAACGTAGGTGGTAATGCATGAGGCAGGCGCATGTTGCACGCAACGCTCATGAACCGTGTACTTGCACACTAGCGAGAAGCGAGTAACAAGTAACGAGTAAATTGAATGAAATTGCGAGACGTTGCTTTAAACTAATGGCCAGTACTTACGAACACAGCAGAGACCCTTCTTCCCAAGGCCAACCAGCATGTTTAGACAGAGGTTGCAGTACGCCGGCTTGCTAAAGTGCTTGAGGCGCCACACATGGATGCCATCCTCCTTCAGTGTAGTGCTGTCAACACCTATTAAGAGAGTAGAGAGAGAGAGAGAGACAGAGAGTGGCAAGTAGAGATAAAAGAGAGTAGAGTATATATATCTTTGGGAAAAAGTGCATAAAAAACAGAGGAACAGAAGCATTTGCATATAGATTCCAACTGCTGCTGCAAATGACTTGATTATTGAGGCAGTCAATATAGACAGCAAGCATAGAAGCACAGGTAAGAAAGGGAAGAAGACAAGCAAGCAAGGACGTATGGACGCGTAGACGTAGAGACTGCAATGGCAGCAGGTAAGGGAAGAAGATGACAGAGACACGAACCCAACCACTCGCTATGGCTTCGGGTACTTAAACATCACAAGAAGGGGAATGAGAAGAAGAGGAAATGCTGCCTATCAGTAGAAGGCGAAGAGGGAGAGTGAGGGAGAGGGTGAAACTCACCTAGCAGAACCAGCAGTGGTATGGTTGTCATGCCGCCGCGTTGCCACTCCTCCAAGGACACGGTGCCATCGGCGTCGTAGTCAATTTCAACCATCATCTCTTGCAGTATCTGTAAGTAAGTAAGAAGAGAGAAAATTGCATGGAAGCGTGTGAATAAATGCCTCCAGCTATGGTTTCTCGGTCTCGCAGTCTTGATGTGTATCTCTCACTCCCTCTCTCTATGTTTGTGTATTTGTGTGTGTGTGTGTGTGCGTCTGTGTTGAGTCTGTAAGATTTCCTGATTGACGTTCTGTGGTCGCGCAGCAAAGTGAAATGCAGAAAATAAAGGTAATTTCGAGCGCCTCCCACAGTCCTCCTTCCCTTCCACACTCCCTGGAGAGGTGTTACAACTTTGACTTCAACTCAGCTGTTTGGCTTTAGCTGGGAAGCGAGCGGCAGAGACTGGGGAAGTCGGCAAAATCCTTGGCAAGGCAAACTTATTGCTTTAGTATGTGTGTGTATTTGTAATTCCTAGAAGTATCCTTTAGTTTGCTTTTTGTCTGTGGCATTCAATAAAGCGCAACTGACTTAAGTTCCCTGCCATCTCCCTCTTCCCTTTCCCAGGAATTCTAACTGAATTACACGCTGGGAATACATGGCGTATGCGTGATGTTGCGGCTGCCTTTGACGTTATCTCTAGCTTTAATTTGTCTGCGTTTCATTGTGATTATTCTTAAATTTCATTTCGTTTATCAGAGCGAGAACTCTTTTCTCGGAATCAGAACGACGGCATCAATATCCGTTTAGCTAGAGCCAGGAAGCAGCGTTTATATTCTTTTTTTTTATTATTACTACGTTCTTCGGTTTTTGATATTCATAATATCAACAAAATTTATGCGGCATCCCTTTTTTCTATGCTTTACATTTTCATTTCGTTTTTGGCCCGGACTTAACCGGAAATGAATTTTCTGAATTATGCAATTCATTAGGCGGGCAGAGCTTGATTTCTGTTTCAACTGGTGCCAAGAGCCAACGGGTGCTGCACAGGAATTTTGATTAAAATATTTTCTATATCTGCTTTGAATTTAAAGTATGCATGGCCACCCACTGACACCATCTAACGCCTTTCTCTGCCTCTCCCCTTACGATCCCATTCTCCTCATAGCTCATAGCTTGTGGCTCGTGTCATAAACCCATCATAGAAATGGAAACGCACTGAATACACCGAATAACCACATTGCTTGGCTCGGCATTCGCATCCTTGTTTCACCCTAGATATAGTCCTACTCTTCCCAGTGGTCGTCGTCATCGTCCCATGGTTTGGCCCTAGGGTATTTTGTTAATTGAGTTTTGTGGCGCTTTGACTTTATTTCTGCGTTTTCCCTAAGTTTTCTGTTGTTTGCTGCCTTCTTGCTGCTGCTGTTGTTTTGAAAATTATGCCCGCTCCTATGACGCCTTGGGTTAGGCCAGTTTGTGTGCAGGGTATGCTTTAGTCGTGTGTGTGTGTGTGTGTCTTTCAGAGTGTTATGCTCGAAACTATTAAGAGCCTCTTGCTGCTGTCCTGACTTGAAGTTACTCAACTCTAAGGACTGCGGTTGCCTTGCCAAAAAAACACAAGGCACAGCAGCGGAAGGAAGGCAATTTGGGGAGTATATATATATATATAAATATATATGTATAGGGAAAAGGAAAAGCCAAATCGCCAAAACAATAAAATGAAATTAATTTCGAGTGTTCCAAATGCTCGTAAGTAATTGAAAAAGTTTTGCTTTGCTGGCGAGTGTGTTCTGTTCGACTTACTCATCTAGATTGATGATTGGTTGATTGTTTTTTTTTTCTTCTTCTTTCTCTTCTATTCTGCTCTGCTCTCAGCTCTGCTCAACTCTACTCCACTCTCTGCTCTCCTCTGTTCTCCTCAATACTCTAGTCTTGTCTCTTTTTGTTTTCGTATAATAAACCGTAGTGAATTCCACTGATTGCGTCTGGCATTGATAGCCATAATGAGTTTTAAATGTAAACCGATTAAAATTCTGGCGTACATGCGTGTATGTGTGTGTGTGTGTGTGTGTTTTTTTTTACTGTTTCCGGCTTTAAGCACTCACCGGACGCAGCTCGCTGACATCCCAGCCAAGATATTCGGCCACTGCCATCATTTGGTTCACGATGGCATCCATTTCGGCGGTGTCCAGTACTCCATTACTGTCCGTATCATACAGGCGGAACATGACTGCAACGAATGACAAGCGAATGAATAAATAAATGACTGAATGACCAAACGACCGAACGACCAAGCGACTGAATGACTGAATGACCAAAAGAATGGCTGACTCGTTGAATAAATGAATTGAATTGAGCCAACCAGCGAGCGAATGGACGAGTGGGTAAATGGGTGAATGGGAGAGCACAGGGCAAAGGTCAAGTTGGTCATCACACATTTTCACTTACATTCGAGCTTATCCTCCGGCCGGCCAGCCTCGAGCAGTGATAAATAGCAAACGACATCCTTCAGCGAGACCTTCAGTGTCAAAGGATCAAAGTGTGAGAGCTTTCGTGTCAGCAGCTTAATGTCAGCTGCAATTAAGGAGAACAGAACATTAAGCATCGGGCATTATAGAGTGCATCCATTAATTACTTCAACAGTATGATGGACCCTGGAATACAGTGTAGTCATTTGCTTTATGCTTACATAAGAGCACCATATATATATACATATGGAAATTACAAATAGTTAGAAACACAACTTACATATTAAAGCTCTCCGACTTTGCCAGTGAGCTTACAATGAGCTTTTGCCGCACTTGAACTTGTCATTGATTGAGTGTGTTTACTCCCCTGCAGCATTTGATGCATTGATGCAGCTGCTGTGAGAGATCTGATTCTATTTCTGCCCCATCCCCCTCTACTGTTCCAGCACAGTAGCCGGGTGGAAAGTGTGAAAATTGGACAAAAGTTTAAAATGATTTTCCAATGTTTTCCTTTCGCATTGACGCTCATTACACTTAATGATTAGATTGCCCTGGATTGACCCTTGATCCAGAAGTATTATAACTTTTAACTTTTAATTTTGCATAAACTCCACACAGGCATAAAAGAAAAATGCGTAAAAGTAAGGGAAATGGAGTTGTTGTCTTTTTTTTAGCAACAGTTTTGCAATTTAACGCCAGAACCCAATCAAAAATGTTGTGCAAACTCTCATTAATATGTCCCGTAAAACTTTACTCATCAGACTCAACTTTTCCAGAAAAAAAAAAAAAAAAAAAAAAAAAAAAAATCTTGAAGAGTGAAAGTGGTAGGGGAGGGGAGGTGTGTATTTTAGTGAATTTATTAAGTATTAATTTATTTTTGAATGCCTTTATCCAAAGGTTCTCTTTGCTTTGTTGCTAATGACATTAATATCGATTTTCGAATGACAAATCTGATAGGAAATCTCTCTCTCTCTCTCTGTCTATCTCTGTCTATCTCTGTCTCTTTCTCTTTCTCTCTGTCTGTATTTTTATTCCATTTTCATTTTCATTTTTCTGTTCATTTTCGTTTTGCTTGCTCTCCAAATCGGATTCAAGCTGATGCTGTTGTAATTCAAGTACATTTACAATATATAAGTATATATGTATACAAATACATATAGGTATATATCATATAATATAATATATGTACATACATATATATTTATATTGGGCAAATTCTCATAAGTTATATAAACACATCGGGTAGCCCTGGTAATTGGCTTTGGCTAAAGGAAATTCCCTTTACAAATAAACTCCCATTTCAGCTAATTATGTTTACATTTCTATGAATAGAGTATCACTCCGATATGAATGAATGAATGCTAATCATGAGTATCATAATGAATATGAACGAGTGCTGTGTGTGTATGTATTTATGTATGTATGCATAACATTTGTTTAATATTTACATTTAATATTAATAACTAAATGAGACATGCCAGAGGCGTAGGAAAAGAGAGAAAGAGAGAGAGAGAGAGAGAGAGATAGAGAGAGAGAGATAGAGAGATAGAGAGAAAGAGAGGCAGAGAGTGGGAGTGGGACTGGTTAGGGACGTCCTTTGTCTTTGGACGGAGCAAACAATTCAGGCTTGATGAATGCATACAATTAAAGCACACAGGCACAGTGGAACCACAATACAATAAACATGTAACGATTCGGAGTACTGAGTGCCAAGGGAAGAAATATCGATAAAAAACGCTCTTTAGCGATTGTGAAAAGGCGGAAGTTCAATAAGTCATTCATTAGTATCATTTGTTAGGTAATTGTTTAAAGGTTCGTCTTGCCGTTGTAGCTTTGTTCCACTGTGCCACCTTGCGTGACCCGCTACCGATCAATGTCAACGCATTTCAGCCAATAAATTCAATTTGCCAAACGATACACTACACAAATATACGCAAGTACACACACACACACATACAGACACGCATACGTATATCCTAAATACATAAATACATACATATGTAAATATGTACAATGTACATGCATATATGCATATGAATATTCGCAGCCTGAAAACAAGAAGGCGAAGGCGAAGCAAAAAGAAGGCATAAAACAGAACACCAAAGCAAAACTAATCCAATTAGCGCTTACAGCACTCACCCACATCAACACACACGCACACACACACACACAGAGAGAGAGAGAGAGAGAGAGAGAGAAACACACACACACACACACACATGCGTAACTGAGAGCCTGTGCTTAATATATAATGCTAATAGCAATGCCCCGAAAAAAGCCTCTCATTATTTGCTGTTGTTTTTTGTTGCTTCTGCTGCTGCTGCTGCTGTTGTTATTATTATTATTGTTGTTGTTCTCTTTGTTGTTGTTTTACGTTTTGTTTGTCCCACTCCACGCAATAGAAATGCGAAGGGACAATGCCTAAAACAGGCCACATCGTCAGGGGGAGGGGGAGGTAAGAGGCGCAAAACAAAACAGGAGAAAAAATGCCTGTGAATTGCTACTAAAATGCGTGAAACGATGGCAAAGAAAGGAAGAAAAAAAAGCGAACGCAACAAAGGGCCGAATAAAAGAATGAATGAGCAAGAGCGAAGAGCAAAAGAGCGCAGCGTGAAGACAGAGTGAGAGTGATGAAGAGAAGGAGAAAGAGAAAGAAGGAGAGGGAGAGAGAGAGGCGAAAAAATGAAATGAAATTTACGTTCATTAATCATTCGTGCACATTTCAAACGAAGCGAAATGAATGAAACCAAATGGCAAAGAATGGTAAAGAGCCAAAGTGCGATGAGAGCGATAAGTGTGTGGGTCGAAGTGATGTAGGTGGAGGCGGGAGCAGGGGCAGGGTCGTCGGAGCTAGCGACTGAAGAAGCGTGCGAGCAAGAGAGAGAGAGAGCAAGTGGCGGCGGTAATTGAAGCCAGACAAATAACTTTTGGCAAGGCAAGCTTCCTCTGAGTGAGTGTGAGTGTGTGTGTGTGTGTGTGTGTGTGTGTGTGCGGCGCAATGAATGTTAATTTTACGCATTGGCGCGGCGCTCGCACTTGGTGAATATTGTGAAAATGGTGAAAATGCAGAAAATGCTCTAATTGGGCGTTGATTTACGACATGATCTGAGAAGAGACACTGAGCCTTGTTTTACAGCTTACTTGATGCTTGTCCAATACTTGCCCTGGTGGGGTATGCACGACTTACTTCCATTTGAACTGCCAATAGTGCCCATGAATCATACTGCATTTATGTTACAGGGTATCTGACAGTAGTACTTTGACTCGTTTCAACCTCCTAAGATTGATGTGTATGCGTAAATAGGGTTAGCTCTAATTATCTTGCCGCAGAACTGCTTTGTAGAGTTAGACTAACACTTCCGGTTTCCGGTCGCCATGTTGTCGTAACTTTTGCGTTCCTTTTTTTCATTCGTTTCAACTTTTGAGGTACAGTTATTTGCATCTCTGCATAATTTATACAGTTAGATATACTGCCAAGAGTCAGACCCTTTCAGCTGAGTTGGGTTCTAGTTTCAGTTTCTGCTTGTTTCTGTTTCGGATTAGCTTGCCAGGATTTGGCTTTATGTTTACCGTTAGTTGGCGTGCGAGCTACAGCTCCATTCGCTAATTGGCAAGCACGTCAAAAGTTTCTGCGTTTAAGGCTTGGGTAAACAAGTGTAAAAGACAGACAGACAGACAGACACACAGACAGATAGACGTACAGACCGACTTAATGCAAAGGCGACGCAGCGTCACTCAGTAAAGGGAGAAGTGGGCGTGGCATACCTATAAGTCGTATTTATTATGCGCGTACTGCGTGGCAAACGCCATGCAATTTTGCATTCTCAGTGTCAGTACCATGCTCTTTATTTCTATCTCTCTCTGTTCTTCTCTCTCTCTCTCTCTCACACTCTAATGCCTCTGTGTGTATGTCTGTGGCACAAGTAATCAGTTTACAAGTGACAGTTGCAAATGCCTGTGGCAGCGGCTGTGACGTTTGTCATTGCAATTGAAATGCTCAAGATGCCGCTCGCATCTCGAATCTACTCACAGCAATACCAAGCTGGAGCTTATAGAGGAGGCGGTAACGGAGACGGTGGTAGAGGCGGTGGTTGGGGCGGTGGTTGGGGCGGAGGTAGGGGCGGAGGCCGGGGCTGCCACAGGGCCACATTGTGTGCAGGGGCTAATTGCAGTGGGTTTTACTATATATATCACAATGGCAGCTTAATTGAATCCGAAAAGGGAACACTAGAGTTCATTTTTGGGGTTACATTGTAATTTTGGCCGACTGTATAGTCACCCTGAATTGTTGTATATGTAGTATAATTAATACTCACTGTCAATTTTACAATTAACCGAATTGTTGCTCTTCTTCGACGAATTACGCGACATTTGCGAGTGGTTCGTCTGCGAGTGCGATGGACTCGAGTCGACGGAACGCCTGGCCGCATTGTTCGCCTGGAACATGCTCGGTCCACTGGCCAAAGGACTGGGGGTCACCGTCAGCATAGGATGTACGCTGCCTGCAACGAGGAAAACATTTACATTCAATGCCATATCTTTAGAAATTGCCAACTAGTGTTGTACCCTGTAATTACATTGAGAGAGTGCATATAGACAACAATATGAATACACAGATCTTTGCTCTAGATGATTTTTTTTTGTTAATGAAACTGGCAAAAAGCAAAACGTTGCGATTTTTACACTCTGTCTCTGTCTCTATTGCTCTTCACTCACACTTACCGGTCTTGCTGGGATCATGGGTCAAATGTCCGCCCAGCGAGTGATGTAACTTATCCGTAATGCCATGGATTTTATCCACAAAGCTGATGCGTGCCTGGGCCTGTGACGTCTGGGCATCGCCGCCGATGCTGCATTGCGGCATCAGTTCGGCGATGCTGTTGATGTTCGGAATGGACCCTAATTACACCCAGCACACACAGCGTGTGAATGTGTGTGTGCGCCAGCGCCATAGCATGTGCATATGTGTGTGTGTGCATGAGTGTGAACAGAAAATGAAAAATGTGTTGCGATTATTAAAATGAAACTCGTGTCAAGCCAAGTTGCCATGTGGAAATGGACTGTTATGGGGTACAAATGGGGTATTTGGGGACTATGGGTGTGAATTACAGGGTATATATATGTGGCATGTGAATGCGAATATTGAGTGCTAGACGGATATATGGCTTATAAATGGGGATTACGGCAAAGTATAATTATATGGTATAAAGGAATGGGTTTGCTCCAACTACTACTTACCCTTTGTGTGAGACGTGACGGGTGCACAGGCGGCGGTGCTGCTAATGGCCGCCATTTGATTGAGGGCCTTGCCATGCAGCTGCGCCTGGGTGACATTCGGCTTGAGGAATGACACAAACAAATGCTTGGCCAGATCCAGTGGCGTCTCACAGTCAAGGAATGCGTCCAGAAACTGCCGAAAGCCATCGAAATCGATGTCCTGTGTGAGAAAAACAAACATTTTGATCAAAATTTATACTATAAATTTTTAAAGAGGTCGGAGCAGTGAAAAAGAGAAATGCGGCTGGAATTTATAATTATTTCATTTATTTCGCATCATTCATACTTGGGCTATGTAATGCTCTGTGATTGCGCTGTGTGAACGTGGTGGACATGGACATGGGCATGGACGTGACCATAAATGTCCTTTGAGGATCTGCGACAAGTTTGCCAGCGCCTCGAGGTGTGGGCGTAGGGGTGCGTGTGACAATGGAACCTCTTCAGGCATTACATACTCATGTCAACAGCAGCAGCAGCAGCAGCAGCAGAAACAGAGAGCAGCACGTGTATTCCATTCGAATTGACGTATTGTCAATGCGGCAATTCAATGACATTGATAGACAGGCAAACACACACTCACGCACCCGCCTTATCAGTAACCCTCCTGCGCCCACGTTTACGCCCACGCTTTGATTCTCCCAAAGAGGATTCTCTTCCTTCTTCTCTCCCTCTATGTTATATAAGCAGTACTGATGCTTTAATCCTCTTTGTCAGACTGGTTACTCGTTACTCATTGCTCATTACTGATTACTCGTAACTCATAACTCGTTACCCGTTACCCGTTACCCGTTACCTGTCACTGGTCACTGCGTACGTTTGTGAGGTAATCAAGACAAAGGGGGCGTGGCAGTATTATGCAAGCAAAAGCCAACATTAATTGAAAATTGAGCAAACCCAGCTTAGAAGCAGAGATGTCACGAATATACCCTTTAAGAATGCAGTTAGTACTACTCTATGGTTGCATGAATGCCTGTATTTATACAGAAATCAATTAAAATACCTTTGAAATCAAATCGATAGATATTAAAGTTCATATTTTTATAATTTCACCGAAATTGATTGCTTAAATTGTGTAATTTATCGTAACTGTCGTAATCGATAGCTTAGATTCTCGAGGACATATTCGATATCTGTAATATGAACTATAAACTTTACTATTAAAAAAGTGACAACTTCAAGCGAACTTTAAGGATAGCGTTGACTATAATTTTCGAGCGTTGGGTTTCTCTGTTTTAATAAAGCTTTAGTGTAATGGAAGACACCAGAGGCATTACAACACGATCATTATCATTATTATTAACATCATTATGTGGAGTTACACAATCCGCTGCAACCTAGGGTTAGGTTATCTCTGAGAGTTGCTGCTGCGGCGTTTTAAATTTCGCGCATAAAACAAAATCTATGACAGGCGTCGACAACATTAAGAATCTTTGCCAAAGCGATAGAGACAGAGAGAGATACAGAGAGAGTGAGATTAAGAGAGAGAGGGAGGGACAGTGGTAGAAAAAGAGCTCAGGAGGCCCCCGAGGCATGGAGGTGGGGGCTCATAATGAAACTGAATCCAAGCAAATGGAAATTTATACAACACAACTAAAAAACAAAACAAAGCACACAGAAATAGCAACATGAAAATGACTTAAGCGGGAATAGACAGATAGCGCAAAACGCGAAAGAGATAGACGCACAACAGGAATGGATGTGGTAGTGAAAGAGAGACAGAGAAAAAGAGAGAGTAAAAGATAGGCAAAGCAGCAACTACATGCTCATATAGAATAACAACAAGAACAACTTCAAGCGCAGTAGTTATAGTAAAGGCATATTGTGTAACACACACAAACACACAAACACACAAACACACACACACACACTCACACGCACACTCACAGACACACACACACACACATACGCAGATACCAGTGTAATAATGGCACACGAATTGCGTTAGGGAAGGCAAAGGCAACGCGATATGCGTGCGAAACCAACAGCCGCCGCTGCAGACTTGCCCCTGCTCCTACTCCTACCAATTCTGCTCCTACTGCTCTATTCGCCCTTCGTCCTTCATCCTTCGCCCTTTCCCCTTTCCCCTAATGCTTTTTGTTCTGCCTTTGCTGCTGTCCTCGTCTCTTTGTGACCCCTTGAAAATCTGTTGCGGTTCTTTCACTTCTCAGTAGCTCTGTCTCTCTCCCTCTTACTCTCATTCTCTCACTCTCCCTTTTTCTCATCTCTTGCTCTAGTTTTGCTGTCAACAGAGTTTGTTCTTTATGAATGTATATGTTTGTGTGTGTGCCTGTGTGAGCCTCGTTATGCGTGAGCGCGTGGTTTAATGAATAAATATTCAAGCATCGGGAGCACACACACACACATGCCAACATTCAAACCCACACACACATACTTAAACACACAGCGTATGCTTGATATCCATTACAGTCAGCGGGCTACAACCTATAGCTCATGCTAAGGCAGCGGCTCTCGTTTTGGCTCTGGCTTTGGGCTTGCTGCTGCTGATAATCACACGTGTCGCGCTTTTTGGGACCATTTGCCCAGTTTATCACACACTCAAACACACACACGCACACATACACAAACACACTCACTCACACGCAGAGTGAGCCGTAATCTGCGCTTTGCATTCATTATATATTGCATACTTTCGTGGGCAGCAGGGCAATGACTATATCATGTAGAACGCAAACAGCATGACAAATCGCCAAACGCAAAACGCATTTTGAGTATGTAAGCAAAAACATGCGGAACAGTCGGATGCCACTGACATGGCAGTGAGGCTGTAGCTAGATTGTATAAGTGAAAATATAATATCTATAATAATAATCTGCACTGTTAGTAGCATGACCGTTAACATAACAGAACAATGTTAATGGCGTGTGGAAGAAATCTGTTGAAGTGATTAACATATAGGAATACATAGATATTAATACAAACAGCATAGACCATGTTATGTTTCTGAGCACAGGACTTTGAAAGGCAAAAGCCAAAAAGCTGACAATGTGCAAATGTGGAACAAGTGCATATTATTGCTAATCACAGCTACAGCTGCAGCAGCTGCACTTGAGCCAAGAATTGAGCTGGGATGAGTTGAGCTCAGCTCAGAGCAGTACATTGCATTCCATTACAGTGCAGCAGCTGTAATTAAGTATTAAATCCAGTCAACAAATAAAGTCAACTTGAGTCAAGGCAAAGCCAAAGGGCACAGGGCACGTGGACAAAGGGTAAAGGTGGATGGGGTCCTTTGCTGATGTTGTTAATTTTGCCTTTTGCCCTGCAGCTCAACTCAATTCAGTTCAGAGCTTAGTTACAGTTGCACAGTTTCAGTGTTCTACAGTTTCACATTTACAGCTGCAGTAATTTTATAGTAAGCGAAGCGAGGCGAAACAAAGCACAGACTGGCAATCAATTTAGCCAATTCGATGTGCTCATTATGTGCTTTGGCATTAGCTAAACATGAGCAGGGAGTCGCAAGTGGGACAGCGAAAGTCAGACAGGCAGAGTGAGAGAGAGAGAGAGAGAGGGAGGGAGAAACAGAGAAAGCGTGTGCTCAAGAAGTGAGTTTGAGTTGGAGCAAATGCCCTAAAGCTAAATAAATTTACAGCATTCCATCAGCTCAGAATAAGAGCGAGATTCAAACTGGCGACAGATGACAGACGAAGGACCACCGAGGACAGACTTTAACATAATTCAATGGGAAAGCCAATCGCTTCCAGCTGCCAAACGACAAGCACAGCGTCACTTCACTTCACTTTAGTTCAGCAGTTCAGCAGTTGCCTTTTAATTAACTTAATTGAAGCGCTCAAGCTGAAGCTGAAGCTGAAGCTCAAACAGAAACATTGAATCTCAAACCCCAAGCTTTGGCTTAAATTGAGGCAAACTCTGTGCCACACATGCAACATACAAGCTACAAAAACTGTAAGCTCAAATTCTGCTGCCTCTTATACACATACACCATATATGTTTATACACATACTATACGCCTCAGAGTCCCTACGTATTCAGCTCCGCTTACTGAGCATATATAAAGATAAACATTCGATCTTAAGTCTTTAACACTCAGTCTCAGTCTGCAGAGAGCTGGTGGGTAAGCCAACGTTTGCCGCTGCCTGATCAACCGGATATGCCCATCTTAATGCTTTAGCTTCTGGCAGGGGCATTTTCACAAGCACAGAGAGAGAGAGAGAGTGTGAGGGAGCGTGTCAGAGAGAGAGAGAAAGAGTGAGAGGAGCTCAACGGGAATCCGCCCGAGTTTCAATTAATTTCAGTTTGCTTAAATATTGACAGGCATTACTTGAAACAAAATAAAAGTACAACAACATAACAACAACAACAACAACAACAATAGTCAGCTGAATTGGGTACTCGCCTTTGATTCACATTTGTATTCGTTTGTGCTGTCAACGTTGTTCGATATCAAAGCGAATCAAGTAAGAGCGTAAAGCAATTGCATGCACTTTTTCCCCACAACACAAATAGGCCCTCTCTCTCTTCCTTTCTCTCTCTCTTTCCCTTTTTTCTCTCTCGCTAAATCTGTTTCACTCTCTTATTCTCTCACTCGCTCACGCTCTTTTGCTCTCACTCTGTGTTTCTGTTTGTAGCGTAAACTTAATTATTCTTTTTTCCATTCGGTTACACAGTTAAAGCATACACCCATACTCACACTCAAACTCCACTCACACTCACCAACTCACACACATACTGACATTCACACTCACACTCACTCACAAACTACACTCACGAGGCTGTACTGGTGTTGAGGTTAAATAAGTATGGCTGACTAGATTTGACAACCAAATTGCATTCCAAGCGAGAGAGAGATAGAGAGAGAGAGAAAAAGAGAGAAGGAGAGAGAGCGAAAGAAAGACTGAGAAAGAGCGACCGAAAGAGCTGGAGAAAGAGAAAATAAAATCTAACAACTAGGGTTCGTATCATTGCTAGAGATTAGAACACATAACAGAACCTTGTGCACTGGCTAATGTTATGACAACCACAAGGGTTCTTGTATCGGCTAATGCCAGCAACAGTTTTACTCCCTCTTCTCCCCCTCACTCTGTCGCCAATTAGAAAACTTTGATGATTAATAACTTTGCTGCTTATGATGCTTATGATGATTGTTACGCCATTGTCAGCTGAGCTTAAGATGCCTGTCAGCTTTGTTCATGTCACATGTTGTGACTTTACAGTTACGCCCGCTGATGCTGATGATTTTGCACTAATTCCCTTGGCTACGGAGATGGCAAATCAAAGACATGAATTAAGCTCCTTGCACAATAGAGCGCCAAATACTTGTTAAGACTACTGCTGGATAGTATGACAGATGTGCACAGAGCACTCCCTAATCACTTGAGCCCCAAACAAAGCCAACACAAAAAAAAAAAAACAAAACACAGTCTACAGACCGAGTATATCTCATATGTGATAGTTTGTACAGGCACAGGATACAGAAAGCAATCGCACAGATACAGTATCTACAACATGCTGCAGATACTTAAGTAGCAAATGTCGCCGGGTCCTTGTAATAATCGTGTACTAAGCCTAAACGGAAATCAACATTTCGTGCGAATCCGTACAAGCTGTGCTTCTATATATATATGTATACATGTGTGTGTGTGTGTGTGTGTGTGTGTGTGTGAGTGAGTGTGTGTTACTATAACTGTAGCTACTTGTACGACGCGTGTTGTCCTCCTGTCGGTTATTAATTTGGTTTCTGTCTGTGTTTTGGGCCAAAAGGGCGAGATGTGCCCCTGCTTGGATTACGGTTGCCAGGTAGGCACACTCGCTCCCTCCCTGCAACTGTCTTCCTCTGTTTCTGGCCAGGCTCACTATGGTTGCCTTTGCTGTTTGGCCGAAATTGATAAAGTTGCGTGTATTTTCAATTTAATATACTATAAGCCTGCCCATCCGTTAGTTTGCAACCTGTACAAACGTTAACAGCAGTAGGTAGCATTGGGTATATAGGCGTGGCAATCGCCCCTCCCCTCTCTCTGTCTTTTTCTTCATCTCTCCGACTACCAATTTCAATTTGGCATTCAGGCGTAAAGTTGAAAAATGTCGGTGATTTATTGTATGTATAAGAAGATTTACTTTCAATCTTTCACACACATACACACACACGCACACGGACACACACACACACATATATACATTAAATGCGAAATATAAAATGTAGAAGGAGCAAAGAGCAGCAGCAGCAACGGCAGCAACTAGCCCGAATCCTTGTCAGTGTCTTGGCCACTAATGCTCGTCGTTTCTTGCTCTCTACGTCTTTACCGGTCTAGCTGATTCACTGCAACTTTATATTCTTCTCTCTGTTTGTAGTTTGCTCTCTCCCTCTCTTCGTCTATAGTTCTATCTGTCTGTTGAAGTGTGATTCTCAGCTGGCTCTGGGTCGCCTTTCATCGGATCAAGGAGGCAAACGTTGGTCATGTCTCTAAGGCTTAGTTCTGAGTACTAGGATACAAGTATTAGCAGCGGCTACAAACACAAGAACAATTTATTATCTATATATGTGTGTGTGTTGTATTTTATAAGCTGTGTATACAGTACCACAGTGCACACTCGAAAATTGAAACTCAATATTTTGACCAAAGTTTTCCCATGATTGCCCCAAACATTAGCACAAATATTACAAAATAAAATGTAATAAAATAATCTTAAATTGTCAATAATATCAAGCCAAAACCAAAATCTAGCGGTTGAAGTTTGCGAGTGTTCACTGTAATTTGCTCTTGGATGGAAATCTAAATGGCAATTTGAATGCTAATTGGAAAATTTGTGGCAATTAGCATTATGTTTATTGGGTTTTATTGGGTTGCTTGGATAAATATCTTACCCCATCTGGTATGCATTTGGGCGTGGCCGTTGCACTGGGCGAACAGAACTCCTGCAGCACATCCTGTAGCTTGCGTGTGGAATCTGCAATTAAAGTAGTTGAAAAATACAAGCAAATTGCACAAATTAAGATTTAAAAGTTGAAGAAGTTCAAAACAAACTACTGAGGCAACAATTTGTTGTTCAAATAACTCCTAGGATATAGATATAGATATATATCTAGGTATACTTCTATTTATATATCTGCTATAGTTACATATCTGTATACAGTTCCAAGTTTATGTGGTGGGTCAGACGTGCGTCAATTTCTACAGCGTGGCGCCAATTGAATCGTTGACCTAAGTGGGACGCACTCAATTGCTGTCACGCTCAGGTGGCTCAGTTGCTCAGTGGCAGAGTTGCAGAGTGTATGAGTGGATGAGTGGCAGAGTGGGTGGGTGGTAGGTGGCATTTGTCTCAGCTGGGGCAAATTGCAACTGCGCGACGCGCGAGTATAATTAACTAATGGAAACAAAGTTAGTTTTGTTGTTGCTGCAGTTGCTGCTGTTGCTGCTGCTGCTGTTGCTGTTGCTGTTGCTGCTGGTGTGTGGGCAACTGTTGTGACACGCCGCAAACAAA
Source organism: Sphaerogastrella javana (assembly GCA_037040025.1). Classification (NCBI taxonomy): domain Eukaryota; kingdom Metazoa; phylum Arthropoda; class Insecta; order Diptera; family Drosophilidae; genus Sphaerogastrella; species Sphaerogastrella javana. Next base: position 11,194 of record JBANCZ010000263.1, on the reverse strand, counting down.
TGTTTTGAATGCAAATTATGTCACTGTAGGCGTGGTGGCGTATGGGCGTGGTTGCGGCGCACAGCCTCTGGGGAAGCCCTGGCGCGCACTGTGGCCAAAAGCGGCAGGCAATGGCCCCAAATTGTGGCTGTTGCAGTTGCAGTTGGAATTGCAGTTTGCAGGCTTTTATTAACTTAATGAATGTTGCAAGACCGCCAAGTTGAGTGAGTAGAGTGAAAGCAGTGAGTGCAGTGAGTGCAGTGAGTGTTTCGAGTGTTTGGCACTTGAATACTTCATGATTCGCACAGCTGTTGCCTGTCGTCTGTCGCTTGTCTCTTGTCGCTTGACGCCTGTCGCTAGCATTCGCTCTTATACTCGCACTGTGTGTAAGGCACTTAAGCACTTAAGCCACGCCCACTATTCGCTGAGTATTGAGTCTGCAGGCTGCAACTGACAGCCGACAGTCGTCGATTGTTATTACTGTCGGTGTGGCACTTGCAACACAATTTTAATCACGCTCAGCACAAGCCACAGCACAAAACCTGCAGCAAAATCATGTGAACGGATACAAATACAGATGCAGATACAGATACAGATACAGATACAGATAGAACTATAAATGCGGATACATATATCTATATATATTCTGTGTAAGACAGACATTTTGTAGAACAGGCATTATCCTGAGTGTTGTCCTGACTGATGAACTGCAGATGCAACCACTTGAGCTGGTCAAGCGAACAGTCTGACGTTGCAGCATTATCTGAAAGCATGCGGACAGACAGACGGACAGAGGAAGAGGGAAAGAGAGAGTGTGGAAGAGAGCGAACAATCAGACAGACCCATAGACAGACAGACAGACAGACAGAGAGAAAAGTGAATGTAATTCAAAATGGCTGTACATTCAGGTACAGTAAAAGATTTTCAATCATCCTTATTGAGTCTGCTGGAAAACTTTCTGACAGCCTTCAGGTGGCAGGCTGCAGGTTGCACCTTGCAACATGCTGCAGCTACACTGTCACAGATGAATGTACATAAATCATCGATTGAGTATGAATAGATTGATTTAGATTTCGTACACTGTGACGTATACTTTACATCGATATTGATGAAGATTCATATTGATATTGATATTGATATGAATATGAATATCAATATTGTTATTGATATCATTCAGGGATGGGATGGGGTTATGCTACTTACATGAGGCCAACTCCTGCAGCTGCAAAAACTCGCGCGGCGATAATTTATCCCATTTGTGTGCGATGCCAATATTCATATTTGCCTGCAAAAAGGAAAACCAAATAAAAGTGAAACAAAAGGGAAATCTATATAGTATATACAGACGATATTTATATATATATATATATAAATGTGTGTGTGTGTATGTTGGGCAAATTGTAATGCGATGTTGGGCAAATACAAATAGAAGAAAGCAAAACAAATTTGCTCACACACACACACACACACACACACACACACACGCACACACACAGATGCCGCATAATTTATGGCATTTTGGCAAATGTGTAAAACTTGCAAATATTATTCATTTGAATACACATTCATGCCCATGCATGTGTGTGACCTCTCTCTCTCTCTCCCTGTCTCTATCTCTCTCTCTGTGTATTTCTTTCTCTTTTTGATAGCCAATCAAAACTAAATTGCTGGAAGCTGTAAAAATCATGGCCCATCTACTATGTACGTCGTTTGAGATGGGGAGGGGTGGGGGCAAGGCAAAAAGCGATAAAAGCATCAAATTTTCCACAGCACATGTCAATTGCTTAATGCACACACACACACACAGACACACACACACCCACACCCACAGATTTCGCACAGTGTATATTGCACTTCTTTTCTTGTTTTGGTCCCTGGGGAATTTTGCACCATTTGACGCAAGAGCATTTAATTGTGCAGCAATACACAGAATATCTCTAGTAGCAAATGCAATAATTTAAACATTAAGGCGCAGATTTGCTTGATGGGTAATTTTTTGTGCAGTGTATTAATAGATCTAACTCATTCTGTATAAATTTGTACCTTTGCGTTGTTTTGTATATTTTTTTTTATAATTTTTTAAACTACGCATTAAAATGTTGCCTTAGCATTCGTATTTCAAACTTAATAGATAGAATATCATATTTTTTGTATTATATGATTAACTGCAACAATTGCCTTGAAATTACAATGTAGCTTTTCTTAATCGCTTGTCTTATGTGTGAGCTTTGCTAATTGGTCTCTGAATGAGAAATTGTGTTGCTGATTGTGGAATTTCCCCTTACTCTCTGTGGAATTTCCCCTATCGTAATATGTTCCTATTCGATTATGATAAATGCACACATAAATAATGAACTTTACTCTTTCGCTGTGGGTCCTCACACACACACACACACCCTCCCTCTAACCAAAATTGACCACCCACCCACAGCTCGTTCTTTTGGGTGTGCAGTCAGGTGGTGCTAAGCTTGGCGCTTGTCATTTGTCTTTGCGGCATTTGATGGCATTTTGGGCATCTAGAAAACATTCCAATGACTACGCCCACTCACACTCACACAGCGATAGTGGGAGAGAGAGAGAGAGAGAGAGAATGAAAGAGAGAGAGAGAGATAGGGAGAGAGGAGGAAAGAAAAGAGAGAGTGTGAGTGGGTTGTGTGGCAGGTGTTGAGCATGATAGACTGATAATTGGACAAATTTTCGCATATATTTGCCTTTCACTCCACATATTTTCCTAGTTGTTGTTGTTGTTGTTGCACTTCGGTGCGGTATTTGCGTTCTCAATGAGGCAGCAGTTCGTGTTTTATTTTTATTCTTTGGCATTTATTCATTTCACAAATATTTTTATAAAGCTTTTGTCTCTACACAATATCTAAATATAGAGGCACGACTATTCCAAAATGTATCAACTGATTGACTGTATTATCAAGCGAGAGTCCAAAAGAGATGGGGAGAGCTAGAGAAAGAGAAAGGTAGAGTGTGTGTGCAGGCAACAGAGCTATCGATAGTGTAAGAGAGAAAAAGAGATAGAGAGATAGAGAGAGTGAGAGACGAGAGAGGAACGTGAATTGCTCACGTCTCATTAGGCTTTGGATTGACTGGCTGACAATAAAACAATACGACAGTAAATCACTTGTTCGACTAGCGGCACTTAAACTCAACACAATCTCTAACTATCTTGCTATCTCACTTACTGTCTATGTCTCTCTCTCTCCCTCTCCCTCTCTCTCTCTCCCACTCTTTCTATCTTTATTACTCTTCCTCTCTAATGACAATAGTCATTATTCACAGCTCAGTTGGCTGCTGCTATAGTTAGAGTATAGAGAGTTTTACTACTTATAATGAGCGGGACTAAGCTATAAAATAAAATGCTGCTCAGCGGAGGCATACGTGGCGTATGCGTAACAATATCGAATGTTAATTGCAGCATTAATGCCACGTCACTTGAGTGAGGGGGAGGGAGGGGGTGGATTAGTGGGGGTTTTGCAAAGACAAATTGCTGATGATGCGCGTCTCTTCTGTAACTGAGATTTCCCCAAAATGTTGCTCCCCTCGACTTTTGTTTTATTTATTGATCGTCCTGCCGGAATGAATCTTCTGTGCCAGCAAAGAGAGGAGCAGTTCAATGGACGCTCAAGTGGCAGCAGCAGCAGCAGCAGCAGGAACAGCAGCTATAGCCGTAGGGCCATTACAGGCCCATTGGCCATAAAATATTATTAGATTATGCGTTATATGCGCTCCCATTCGAAGCATGTAATTCGCATACAATAAGCATCACAAACAGCACAGACACCCAGACAAATGGACAGTGGGACAGCGGGACAGTGGGACAGTGGTACAATGGAACAAAGGCATGTCCATGGACGACAAGTGAAATACGAAATGAAAATGGCTTTTCCTTTTTTTACGAGCATTGTCGACCCAACTGCTGCCCCAACTTCCAACTTTCAGCCTCCTCCACGCGCGCAGCGTCTCCGTTTGTTGGTTTTGGGCTTTGTTTGATAAAAATGTATTGCATGTGGAGCGTATAAAAAGCGCAAACTTGGCTCTCTTATTGTTTTAGTCCTACAAAAAGTCGCCATTAACGATAGCATATAACATATTCTAGACATAGATATACATATATATATATAAACATATACATATATACATGTATGTGCGTATGTATTAATGTCCAGAACACGGACAACATTTTTATGTCTCGCAATGCCGCACACACACTCTGGATCATAATTTGCAGCACATTCGCTTTGTTTTCTTGCCTTTGCGAGGGGCAGGAACTAGATGACATACCTAAACAATAGGCGGGTCTTTAGAGAGGGGCAACAGGGGCGTTATACACTAAGAAGAAGTAACTTGAATCTAGCTATTTATGTAGTTATTCGTATGTGGAAAAATGAATTGATAATGAACAATTCTGTATAAAATTCAAATCGACAAAAATCCATATATCCAAACTATAGCCGACTTTTATAGACTCGATATATTTATTGGATTTCGGCGGAAATTTGAGCATTTCGCATAAAATCAATCTGCGCGTAGTTAACAGTTGTCAATTCCAATGCAAATTCAATACAAACATTCGGAAAAAATAGTAAAGAAAATTCTATTTTTCACGAAAAAACAACCAAAGCGAGTCGACTGATTTTTGTGAACAGTCGGATGCAACGAACAGTGATAATAATTATTAGTGAAATGCACTGTTATAGATATAGTTACATGCATATATGTGAAGCTCTTAATCTGTCGATATCTGTGAATATTTGCAAATAGCCATTGAATAATTCAGCGTAAATCAATTTGCTCTCAAGTGCAGCAACAACAACTCAAATTAAATAAATAAATAATTCAATTGCACAAGTGGAAATTGAACAATCCAACAAAATTTAATAACAATCGATAGAATTCAGGGTTATGACTCATACGAAGCGCCATAAATCCCATCAAATTAAACAAAACAAATCTCTATCTTAATGCTGTCTATAAGGAAGTTTATTTTGCATAAGTTTCCTTGGTATTATACAAAATATTATACTATATTCCGTGGGATATACGTATTTTTAATGCATATGCTGAATGAAATAATTGTATGGCTTCTTCTTATACTGATGGGAATTTGTGTTAGAAACAAAATGATCTATGAACAATTCTCAAGCTACACTCTCTGGACTCTGGTTAAGTCAGTCACACAGTTTTTCTTGCAGTGTACTGCTTCATTTGTATGCTTATGCTTTTAGCTATTTGCAGCGCTTGCAAAATATTTGCAGAGACCAGAGAAGAAATTGGCATTATTGTTTATCAGTTGGCACTGCAAACAGCAACAGACCCTCCTCCCCCTCCACCGCCCTTCCCCTTCCGCTCATCCGTAGCATTGTCTATGGTAATAGCTGTATACATGCGAATGTATGTATGTGTGGCCAAAAAACAACAGCAAACATATGAGTACGTATTTCATTTCCTTTTTTAGATGAGTGCACAGGACCCAAAAGTGTTTTTCGGGTCTCCAATCAGAGTTAACACACTGACAGTTTATGTGTGTAAGAGAAACTGAGAGAGGGAGAGGAAGAGAGAGAGAGAGATAGAGTGTAAACGAGAGAGGGAGAAAGAGCGGGCATGAGAGTGAGTGAGAACGGGAGAACAATGAAGTCTTCTTCCAGCTGGCTGCATGGTTAAGCAAATGACAATATATCACGGGTTTATGCCACGTATGATTCACACACTCACACACACGCACACACATATCACATAGGGATGACGGCAGACGCCCACAGAGAGGTAAACTCTAGTGACACCAAGAAGAACTGGCAGCCGTTCGCAACTTTTAGGCCAACAACATAGATTTCAGCCAGCTTATGATCATGTTCTGTGTCATAGCGGTATATGCACTGAGGTACCTCTAACGTGATGCTTTTACAGGGTATTTTCTGTATGAAACCTGTTTCAATACGCGGACAATGCGGGCTTACCATAGAGTACCACGCAGATGAGCAGTCGAAAATTCCGAGTTCCCTTGGGCAGTATAAGTGCGCCCCGAGCGCGCCCGACTGGCCAATCGTTGCGGTAGTTTTTTGCGGAATTTTGTAAGCTTTTTTGTATGTGGTTGAACATTGTTAAACGGCTTAAACGCAGCCATAAACTAACTTTTAAGCGCAGTTATCGCGCAACGGGTGGCACAGAGGATATAGGGTGGAAGTGCGAGAAAGTAGGAGGAAGTGTGACGAAGTAGGGTGGGCGTGAGGTGTGCTGAAGTAGGGGAAGGGTAAGAGGAAATAGGGTGGAAGTGTAGTCACAGCTATAGTGCAAAAGTCCAGGGAGGGGAACAAAAAACAAAGTGTTTGACAATTAAAATACAGTTCCAAAGAGGAGGGAAGAACTCTCGTTTTAAATGTGGCTGCAGTTTGACTGGGTGGCACTCACTCGCAGAGCCCTTCGCCCGCTCCCATTGGAGAACCGCAGGAAACGCGCTTTGAGCTGCTGCTCACTTCCGCTTGTCAGCGGCGATGAAACGTGCATGGAGAAGGAAGCAATAGAAGTAGTGAAAAACCAAAAAACGGAAGGTATGCATGATGGGGAATGAGAAGGAGAAAGGGAAATGGAAATGGAAATGGTAAAGGAAAAGGAGAGTAAAATGCTCATTGTCATTGTTATGGTGCTACAGCTTAGCTGCTTTATCGAATGCTGGTCATGCACAAACACAGACAAAGGAGACAGTGACAGAGAGAGAGAGAGAGAGAGATAGCAAGAGAGACACTTGGAATGAAAGAGAGTGTGGGAGAGGCAGGGGTATAGGTGTAAGGGGAGTAGAGTGTCTATTTTGTAAGGCGCATAAGCAGCAATAGCAAAAGTGCTCAACAGCAGCAATTGAATCAAATTTATTGTTCACATCCGTTGACGATGCCATAGACGACGCCGTCGTCGTCTGCATGTCCAATCCAGTGCGTCTCTGCCAGTGGCACACCCCCATCCCGTTACTCCCACTGCAAGAGTCTCAGCGTCATTGTCTGCCTTTGCCATGTAATGTCACGTCCTGTCTTTACGAGGATCAAGTGCACAAAGTATGACGGCAAACGTTGCCCCGCAAAGAGTGATGGATGGGTGGGGGGGAGGTAGGGGAAGTGGTCGGGCGGAACGCGGGGAAAATAAATGAAAAATGAAAAACGAAATGCGAAAAGCGAGCAATGCGCGAGCAACGAGAAATGAAAAATTAAATATAAATGGGATTTGCGCCAAAGATTTCTCCCCAAGTGCCATTCGACGCTCCAGTGATAAAAATGTCAACAGTCAAAAAGAAAAACGAATAAACACCAAAAAAAGCTCAAAGTATAGTTGGTAATAAGTGCAAGTTATGAACTATATATACCCCTTACTATATATACATACATATAGTATATATACTATATGCAAATAAATTGATTTGATAAACGAACCCAAGAAATTCCTTTTGGTATAAGGTCATGCCATACTTGGCCCCTGGTCATAGTTCATAGTTGCGTTTACTAATACACTGAATATCCTACAAGAAGACGAAACACAATGGGTATAATACGTGGCGCATTTAAACAATGAAAAGCGGCTGGAAAAGCATCGCTCAATTTGCTTTTGTTTACGTTGTTTGCCACTTTAGAAATTTTTTTTATGGGAAAGGGTATATGGGAAAGGGTATATATGGTATGAGTAAATGTACGGAAAAGGTGTGATTAGATAATATATTTGAACAGCATGCAGAGTAAAGATGTTTATTATGCGTGTATGTATAGCGTCATAGGCCAATTCGGAGCATGCTGCTGTCGGTTGAACTCAACTGCAAGAGCTCAAGCTCGAACGCGTTTCGCTTTGAAGTGCACTTTGCATTGTGACAGGCGTCAGTTAATGCTTAAGTATCTATTCTATTTAGCTGCCATTTTCATGGCATTTTCATTTCTATTTTCATTTCTCTTCATTTCTCTTTTCTCTTTGCTGTCATGAACTTGGCTTAATTGCTGTTAATTAGGCATCTAAACTGAGTCCAACAATGGACTGAATTTTCTTTTGTAATTGCAATTTTAACTGTATAACAGTTAAGGCAGTGTGAAAGAGAAACAGAGAGAGAGAGAGAGAGAGAGAGAAAGACCGAGAGAAAGAGACAGACAGTAATAGTGTGAGCATGAAGGAGGGAGCGAGAGAGAACAAGGAAGCCCGCATACGTGCGGCGAATGCGTAATTAATGCTTCTGGCCAAAATAGCAAAACTCTGGCCAAGATTTTTGGGACCAAGAAGGCAGGCATTGGGTTTTGGGGCGGAAGTAGGAATAGCAGCAGCATATGGGAATGGACATGGGAATAGGAATGAGAATGGTAAAGGGAAAGGAAAGGAAAATGGAGAAATGGATGAAAATTGGCCAGGAAATGAGGGCTACGAATTGAAAAACCATAGCAAACGAAGTGTTAAAATACATTTCCTCTCTTTGTTGTGGCTGCCATTTGATTTCATTTGATTTGAATTTGATTTTGATTTCGATTTCGATACAGAAAATTTGCATTGAAGTCTGAAAGAAGCCTTGTGTTGTGCCCTATGCCTTTTCAACTTGTTCGCTTTTTCACATTTTCACTTTTTCACTTTTTCACTTTTCCACTATTCACATTGCCACATTTCGCTTTTGATCGAAGCCGGACAGTTTCCATTGAAAATTGTTAATATACTAATACATATATATATATCAATATGTGTGTGTGTGTGTGTGTGTGTGTGTGTGTGCGTGTATGGGTGTGAGTGTGTTCTACTGAGAATAATATTGTAGAACAATAAAAACCGTTTTGTCTTCGATATAAACAGCACAGCGTGATAGATAGAAGACTTTCCAATTGGCTGCTCCCAGAGTGTGTGTCTATATGTGTGTGTGTGTGTGATATAAATATTTGGCACAGTCGAAATGCTGCACGAGTTTTTAATACTCTATAAGCAGGTTTTGCATATCATATAACATGATTATGATTGTCGTTTTGAGTAGGGATTTCATAGTGTGTAACCATGACTACAAATAAATTTCCTTTGCCTTGAATTTAATCATGCTTCAAATCTTACATGCGATCTTGCAGACCGAGAGTCCGATAGGGTATGTGTCAATCGAGTCGACTATTGAATCTTTATAGAGCCTGTCACACGTTTACGCATTGTTCGTGATGTTGCATATATTTGCAGCAACTAATTATACTCTGGTTCATTTTCACTGGACGTACAGGGTATAAAAATAGACAAACAAACAAATGGATGAACAGACGTAGACCTAGCTGGACAGACAGACTGGCAGCCAGGCAGAGAGACAGACAGGGAGATAGAACGGCGCATACGCTTCGATACGATCCACAAGCACACACACACACACAAGCACGCACGCACGCACAAAAACAGACACACTAGAACTGTTTTGTATTCGGAACGTTTTAATTAAATAATTCGGTTTTTTTGTTTTTTTTTTTTTTATATAAATAAACCGCACGATAAAAACTGCAGGCTCCGACCGAATTCAACTTTTTTTGCAAAACAATTGCGACTGGAATTCTTCGACGGTATTACCAGTGTGACTGCAGTGTGACCGAAGCACTACAACGAACAAAAACACGCAAAAAAATACCAAATGCTTCCAATGCGAACATATGTACGACCGGTAAAATATCAATGCACAAATTTATTCAAATGCAAAATAATAATAATAATAATAACAAATTACACAAATTATTACATTTGGATTTATATTGAATTTTACTGTGCACGTACATAGTAATATTTTAACGATTATGTGGTTTTTACTGTATATCGATTGCCATCTCATCGAAACCAATTTGAAATCAGTGTACTTCACAGAAGATCCGATTGTTATAATAATTTATTTCACAATTAGTTTTCTCTACAGTTAATCTTAGATTCGACTAGAAAACATATTCAAACCGCACGCTTAATTCACAAATTTATGTATTTTAATTTAAGCATTTTTTATGTCATTGATTAAATAATTACATATACACTTTGACTCATTACGTTCTCTGATATATATTTCTAATAATTATTGTTATCGATTGACAATGCGACAATTTACACAAAACATAAAAAAAAACAAGGCGCCAACCAACAGCATCTATTGTGAAATGTAAACTGAAAGTCAGTAAAGTGAGCAAATCACAGATAATATGGAAACAGAGAAAAAAACACCAAAAAAAAAAAAAACCAAATGCTTCCAATGGAACTTGTGGTTGACCGGTAATAATTTGTTAAACATATTATTACATCTACATTTATAAAGATTTTTGCTGTGCACCTACATAATTGCAAATTTTGCCGCTAATTTCATTTTTACAATATATCGATAGTAACACAATCGAAACAAAGTACAAATTGGTGTACTTCATAAAAGATGCTATTGTTATTATTATCTATTTCACAATAAGTTTATACTATTGCTAATCTATAATTCAGCTAGAATAGATATTTAGATCGGTAGATTTATTGCTTAATTTTGTAATTCTAATTTTAGCATTTTTTATGTCATTGATTAAATAATTCTATAAATTATTATTATCGATCGAGAATGAATGCAATGCATAACTTATAAAAATACAAGGCGCCAACCGACAGCGTCTATTTTGAATTGTAAAATGAAAGTCAGCAATGTGACCGAAGCACCTAAAAAAAAACGGACAACGAACAAAGTGAAAAGATACAGAAACAAATGCTCCCAATGAAACATGTGGGCGACCGGTAAAATTTCAATTTTGCACTCATCGCTGCTAATTTGTTAAGGATGTTGTTTCATGTAAATTTATATAGAGTTTAACTGTGTAATTACATAATTTCGTTTTTAAAGAATATCGATTGTAATTTAAGATGCTACTTGTATGATTTTTTTATTTCACATTTAGTTTCAGCTGATCTGTGCATCAAGAATAATTAGTTTGTACTACTTAATTCGGCTAGAATACATATTTAAGTCACAGAATAATATCAAATTTGGTTTTTAATCATTATATACACTTGTACTTACTACGTTCTCTCACTTGATATTTATTTGTTTAATAATAATTATTAACTATCGATTGTCAAGGGAATGCACAACTCACACGAACAAAAAAAAAATCGCCAACCGGCAGCGTCGGCCGCCAATCAAACATTGAAAGTTGGAATCAAACTTCCACTCGCATTGTTGATAGTGTTTTGGTGTTATGGGAACCCAACAACTCGAAAGTAA
>JBANCZ010000262.1:14113-44410 GCA_037040025.1 Sphaerogastrella javana | reverse complement strand
CATATATATATATACATACATGATATGTATATTATATGTATATGATAATTTTTTTTTTTATATTTTTCACTTTTTATAGATAGTTTTTTGCTTCACTTCGTTAATTTTTGTATTTTTCGTTGCTTTTTTTAGAGTTGTTTTTCTCTATGTTGAACGTATTTTCTTTAAAAGTATTTTGAATGTATTTGTTATACATTTTCATAAATATATGTTTTTATAAATATATTTTCACTGTGTTAATTACTTCTTTTGATGGATGCGGCAAAACAAATTCCCAGGATAGCCAAAATACAACGGCTACAATTATTGCACATAGTATAATTGTTCCTCTGTAACTGCTTCTATTGGGTGTAGCCATTTTGCTTCTTCTTCTCCTGAAGCGTGTTAAATTGAAACTAAACTGAACCGATCTCTCCCAACGTCAAAACGATTATGCTGCCAAGTATTTGTTCGAATTGCTTCCTCAGTGGCTTCGTGTTCTTATCGCTCACATACGCGTTTCACTTTCTCTGTCTGTCTCCCTAGTTCTTTTCGTTCTCTTCACTCTCTTGGCGCTCTTTGATCTGTCACGCTCCCACTTGCACTCAATGAAGCGCTCTGCGTAGGCTGCGGATGAACATACGAAAGAAACATCGCAACTTTTCCGATGCTTTTTTAGGTTATAGGTTAGGTTAGGCTAGGTCCACAGAAACCCTAGTATTTGCTTATCGAAAAAAATAAAAAAAAAAAATTTTTGAATCTGTATTTTATTAACTAACATTTTTTTCCTCAGTAAATAAATAAATTAATTAATATATCAATTTTATAAATTTATACTTTGTGTCGATTTGTTGCGCTTCTTGCTGATCGTTACATATGATTGTTAAAATTTATATTACCCTTTACGAATAAATGCAGGGTATAAACATTAAGAATTGTGGTGAAATGTTTCTTGTGAAGTACGCATTGTAAAAAAGTCACTAAAAATGTAAATTTTATATAAAATCACCCTAAATAAATATTAAATAAACAAAGCATTAATATATATATGATCTTTGGACTTCTGTGTACAATAAACTACAGGTGGTCGAACTTGAATCTCTCTCCTTCACTCTTCCACTTTCTCTCTCTCTCTCTGTCTCTCTCTCCCTGTCACTCATCCCACCTACCTCTTTTTCTCACTCTCTATTTCATACTCTCTTTGTAGCTTTGTAGCTCATCTTATTATGCTCTCACAGTCTGTTCTTTAACTTCTCTCTTCCGCTCTCTCAGTTGCTCTGGTACTCTCTCTAGGTATAGGTTTAAATGTATGTATTTGTATGAATATGCGCTTATATTATAGGATTATCACGGCGGAGCGCACAATTCCTCATGAACATGTACATACACTTTTTTTCACCTCCTAGAATGACATCATTTCGTTTACTACGCCATGTATATACATTTCGATGTTTTCTTTTCGAAAGTTTTTCCCCCAAAATATATAGGCATATTCAAATGTCAATTTGATTCTTAACCGAATCCTACGCATAGAATTTTTTCTTTTCAAATAAACACTTGTGGATGAAATGATCAAATTTTTATCTTTACAGTACATTTATCTAATTGGATAAATTAATATTTTAAATAATCATATTAAATAAAATGAATAAATTTGTTAAACATACATGTATAATATATGTATGATGAGCTTCTGCTGACTCATAGGGGAAGTTGTAGTGGTAATTTATTTACATATATTAATGCACAAAAATCCTTCTGGGAACCCCTTTAACGTTACAGTTAAATATTATATATTATGTTTAATATGTTTCTATATGCGATTATGTATTTCTAGACATGATGTACATAATTATCAGTTTCTGCTATTAAACTTTTCGAATTTATGCGTAGGTTTGTTTGACGTTTGCGCGAAAGAATCGAATACAAATATTTTATTTTATTTTGTTATATAAAACGACTTTAATGTTCAATTATTATGTATTATTAATTAATATTTAACATTTCGCCTTTATTTTTTGTTTATTTTAGCGGCAATGCGAAACTGAAACTTATCTCGGCGTCCAGGTCAAAATAGCAGCGAGTGGGAAACGCACAAACAACAAGAACCACATAAACACAGACAGGCAACAACAACAACTACAACAACAACAACATCATAAACAACAACAACAACAACAGTAAGAACGTTATAAATCGCAAGCATAATGAACAACAACACGGACGTTCGATGGAATAGACAGCACGCGTCACATAGCAAAGACATCAGCAACAAGAGAAACAACATCAGCAACATCAGCATCATCAGCAACAACATCAAACAGAGCGATCACAGTAAAAGCAATGGAAGCAGAAGAACTTTGATAGGCCATAAAAGGCATACCAATGTTGCTGCAACATCAGCAGCAGCAACAAAATTATTCTACTGGCAACAGCGACAGCAGCAAGAACAACAAGAAGGAGAAGAACAACAACAACAACCAACAATCATTGAATGTGATATAACAACAAATTTCAATTTCAATTGCAATTTATTGAAAAGTAGTTTTTTAACGCAACATAAAACAAAATGCAATCGCAGCAAAAACTCATCAGCAACAGCAGCAACAGCAACAGCAGCAGCAACAGCAACAACATCAACTGCCACGCCCACATCGAGTGCGTTAATAGGGCGCACATCGGCTGCATTGCTGCTAATGTTACAATTTAGTATCATAGTTTTTTTATGTAATTTAAATGTCGGTTTCGCCGCTGTCTCGCCCAAAGTGAGCACGGGCCACGCCCAATCGCCACTATTGCCGCCCTATGTGCTCGACTATGAGACACCCAGTGGTGCGAGCAGCAGCAGCAGTAGTAGTACTCACAGTACACACAGCAAGGGACCGGGCAATGCCGGACACTACACTCACACGTGGGCGGTGAAAATACCAAACGGTGATACAAATGGCATAGCCGATGCCGTTGCCAAGGAGCATGGTTTCATCAATATGGGCAAGGTAAGTTAAGGCAAAATTGATTATTATTTCATTTTATTATATATATCAATAATTTATAATAATTATTTATAAATTGTGTTTTTTGAACGCATTTAATCAACGCTTTTTAAAGCGTTCAAAAACTCGCACAGACTGAGTTCTTCGTTAGCTCAAGGTTTTTGTTTACTTTTCGCGCTTGTCTAAATGCACTTATTTTTTAATTCTATGTATTACCATTATATTTTCAATAAATTTACTCACTGGTTCTATGTATTAGTCAACCAATGAACGCATTTTTGCGCCAGACTATTGTCTTTGTATGCGTGAGTTCTCTCGTGTTTTTTTTATGAGCGCTTGATGCTACTTGGCTGCTTTGTGGCTGTTTATTTTGTTATCATATTTTCAATACTATATACAAACGTATGTATATAACAAATATACATATATTCATTTTGCGAAAAGAGCTTGACGCTTGACGGCAACGAGGCAAAAGACTCATTCTATGGAAATGTTTGGGGTATTTTTTAATTGTTGGTCATTCAAATAGAAATGAAGAACTTGTTTTCTGCAATTATGAGATGCCTAACATATAAATGTACATATATTTAGTACATATCTTTAATCGAAGTGTGCATAACTTTTTTACAGTGCTTTGTCCTACTTAGTTTTGTTCTTTTTTTTTGTTCAACCGTTGCCCACAAGCTAAAGAGCAAACTATCTAACCGTAGGTCTAGCTCTTGGTTACTTGATGCACGTGGCTGAGAGCACAAAGTCCCGCATCGCTTGAAAACTTTTCAAATTGCAACAATTTGGCTACAATGCGCAGGCATGAGGAACGTTAAATGTGACAAAGAGAGATGGCAGAAGATAGAAACTAAAAGGGAGAGATAGAGTAGGAAGAGGAAGTGTAGTAGTATCGCAAAAGGCAGGACCTCACTCGTTTGGCAGTTTAGCATATCATTAGAACACTCAAATGTGAGACTATTAAAACTTTTCTCGCCCAGGCACATACATACATAATTATTGCCATGCATACACGTTTGTGTGGAAATCTGTTCAGAGTATCATGTATATGAATATATATACAGAGATATATGTATGCGTAGGAACTTTACTCGTTATGGAAAGAGGCAAGTGGACAGCAAGTGGCAAGTGAAACAGAGTAAAACAGTTTTATGTGTCTATAAAAGTATATTTTTTTCATACGCTGCTGATGAGCTTAAGTCTAGTCTATATAGTATATATAAATATAAATATAAATATAAATATATACATGCATATAGTCGCAGGTGCTGGAGCTGGCGTGTATCAATCTGATTTAAGTTTTTAACACAAAGAAACACAACCACGCGCCTACAAAGTGATAATATTATTTGCATAGAAAAACGTCCATGAAATACTGAAAATAGATTGATATGTATATACGTGTGTATATATGTGTATATATGCGTGCTCAGTTGCGCATCGAAATGTTTAAACAAACACACTAGGGTCACTGTTTGTGTGGATTCTTGAAATGAGTCAACCATTGTCACATCATATAAAATTTTTTTATATTTTTCATTAGACTCCTCAAAATGTATAATATATCTAGAACATATTAAATCTGAAGCTACTGTAGGAGTTTGTAGTTGACATGGAAATGGCAATAAGATTTGACTTGAGTTCTCTCTCGATTAAGTTAATTGATAATTAATTAAAATGACATTGTTTAAGTTGTCGCTATCCATTTTGTGCTGTTCCTGCTGCTATTCCTTCAGTACTCATTCTGATGGTCGGGTGTTAATCAAATTAATGGGACATTTACATAATTAGACAACGTCAAATGGCTATTAAGTTGTAATGATTTGAAACTAAGTGACGGAAACTAGAGTAAATGCACTAAAGGGCTTCATCTTCACTATTTATATTCGCACTTGAGTACGATTTCTTTAGGGTATATCCGGTTCAGATCAAATTATTAAAATTCATTTATTGTAATAATTCTATTTTAGTTTAATTTTATTACTTAAAGCAGTCTTTTCATGAATTCAATAAATTGTTTATATATGAAATATTTGTTTATTTTTGCACTTTCGCAAGTCAAGTGAACATTTAACAAACATGCTAATATATGTTTTAAATATTTGGACATTCCAAAATTCCACTCGAACTGTGAAGCAGCACGCGTTTATACTATACTCACAAATTCATTCATTAAATGTTCATAAAATGACGTAGCGGTTAACCTACTTATCAATGTATAAGGTTATGTGATTATAATATTTATTTTAGTATAGCAATCATTTTAAACAGGTTTATAATGTTGTTAAATAAATGATTGAATAATATTTAGAGTATAGTTAGTAAACCGCCAATTAAACAACACACTTCTGATTATTTTATGATTATTATAATGTATGTATTTTTTTTTATAACTAACCCTTAGTTAGTTATCTTGCCTTCAATTCACCGCAATCTTTAGTCTTATAGTTATTCAATTATCGGCGCTTTTTAAACAATTAAAAAGTTGCATATTGAAATATTTTTTATCAGTAAACAACGCCAAATATATATATTTAATTTATATTATAGACATTCCTGTAGTTTAAGTCAACAATGATTCTTTAATCTCTCTTTCGTTCTCTGTCATTCTCAATTTACAATGTTTGCTTTTGCGTGTGTGTAGATGTATTGGGTATTGATGTGGTGACCTTTCCACACCTTATCTGGCTATTTGATAGATCACACAATTTCTCTCTGTCTCTCTCTCTCTCTCTCTCTCTCTCTCTCTCTCTTTCTTTCTTTCTTTCTTTCTCTCTCTTTCTTTCTCTCTCTCTTTATTTGCTTCGTAGTCTCAGCCGCATTTCGTTCCGTTCGTACTCATCGATGATTCAATTTCATGACGTAGTTCCAACATCAGCATCAGTCAGAAGTCTATAAGTCTTAAAGAGTATTTTATTTATTTTGTTGGATAGGATGCAACGAATAAATATGTTTATTAAAAATAATAATTTTAGCAATTCATAATAATTTGTACATTATACATAAATTTAAACAAACGTTAATTTTTTAAGTTATTGTACTATATTATTATTTTTTTTTTGACACAATAGCTCTAAGAGTATCACAACTTTGTTCTATTCAACAAACTATATCTCGCTGTTTGTTTTCTGTCTGGATGAAGAGAGCAACGCTCTAGCCAACTAGAGAGGGCTTTAACCGGTAAAATCTTAAAGTTGTTGAACTCACAAGTAGATCGCGTTGAAGGCCGACCGGCTACTGATGCCGTCACTGAATCGCGCGAAACCGAAAGAATCTCAATGTGTCGACACTTATTTATGTAACAGATAAGAAATGACAGCTGATATTTTTATAATTTGTGTTTGCTTATTACTGCTACAAACGGACAACACTTCCAATTGAACTGAGTGAATAAAATATAATTACAAATAAAATCTACATTGATTTGATAGAGCTTCGAGCTTGAAGTCCATTTACATTATAGGTGTATTTAATCTTTCAATAAAATTGTCATCGAACGTTAAAAAGAGTTCCACATTTAATTTTTGCAAAATGGAAACCACCGGCAACAATCGGTATGAATTATTGTTTATGGATGATGAATCCGCCGTCGTAACTTCCCCGCCAAACATTAAGACTGAAGCCGGCAAAAAGAAAACCGGTGAACATGCCGTTCAACAAAACAAAAGCAAGCAGGAAAAGGAAAACAAGTCTGGCACATTGAACAAAAACGCACAGTCGAAACCAACTGCAAAAGCCAATACACACCAGAAACCTGCTGCTGCTGCTGCTGGTGCTATCAGAAAGGCTCCATCTAATCTCACCGAAGGCCGCCCTGCTCGTCAAAATACATCAGCCCCAAACAACTACGCGAACGAATACAATACCGATCTCCCCGAGCGTCAAATCAGAGATCGTCCCCCATCGAACCGTGCTCGCAACGACGAGAAGTTCGGCAAGCGTAAATTTGACCGCCAATCTGGCTCCGATAAAACAGGTAATGTGAGCTTATGTACACATGTAAATATGTATTCTTGTACGCGTGTGTGTGTGTGTGTGCGTGTGTGTGTGTGTGTGTGTGCGTGTGTGCGTATGTGTGTATGTGTATGTCAATGTAATCCATCTCATTAATCAAAATTTCATAATTAGCAGATTAACACACTACTCATTCAAGAACTTTACACAAAGCAAACCGTCAGCTTGCGCCATCTAACTCTTTTGTCGATTACATGCGCTTTAAACTCTTCCTAATACCCTGCACTCGATAAACGGGTGTCTTAGTTTGTACGTTTTCAAATTGTCTTGTTTTATGTGTAATCACTTGCTAATATATTTAATTTGTACTCATTATGTAGGCGTAAGAGCTGTCGATAAACGTGATGGAGGTGGTGCACATAACTGGGGATCTGCCAAGCAAGACATTGAAGATATTAAAGGAAGCTCAAACGTTGCCGTTGCCATGGCTGATAAGGACGATTCTACAAATGAACCAAGTGCGTTAGAGCCGGCAGCTATTGTGGAAGAAGACGAATCCAAGCAAATGACTCTCGACGAATGGAAGGCACTGCAGGACCAGCGTACCAAGCCGAATTATAATCTACGTAAAGCTGGCGAAGGTGTTGATAACTCTGAGTGGAAAAAGATGACGGTTTTGTCGAAAAAGAAAAATGTGGAACCTGAAGATGATTTGGAATATGATCCGTCAATGTATCCCCAGCGTGTTGGCCGTCTACAACGGATTGTCGATATTCAGTATAATTTCAAAGATGGTCGTAAGTCGGCTTACCGCAAGGGCATACGTGCACCACCACGTGGTGGTCCACGTCAAGGATTCGATAATGACAGTGGCTTTGATAAGAAACCGTCCTACAACGTAGCAGCGGAAAGTCGCCGTTCTGGAACGAGTACTTTCAAAGTGGATGATGAAGCTCAGTTCCCCACACTCGGGTAGAAAATTGCCAAACTCTGGAAATCTGTTTATAACATCAAAGCAATTTATTAAAGAGCAGAACCAATTGAGTTCCTTAAAATACAAATTTTGTTATTAACATAACAAACGAAACATTATATTCAGTTTTTTTTATATTTTTGAGGTATTAATGAAAATACAAGCTATTAGAAATGGCGTAAAATAAATCATTTAATAAATACGCACGAATGTATATAATTAACAGAAATATTTAGAAACATACATTTCGGTCTTAAGTTTACGACCACTTCATAGTTTTATATATTGATGATATAATAGATATATGAAATCTAATGATAATAATGAGACAATACATTAATGAATAAATTGCGAATATTTTAATTAATTGACTGAAGTAAACATACAAGTGCATATAACATGCTATAAGATTCTTTTGAATTATAGAACTATTAATTTTGTAGTAGAGGAATTGCGTTTAGTACTTCGCAGACAGTTTATTGCTTTAAAATTAATTGAATTATATTTTCTATTTTTGTATGAATATTGATCAAAGTTCAATCTGTGTGTAGGAAAAACAAAACATATTCAGTTGCTATTTATCGTTGTTTATTATTGTTGTTGACTTTTATTTTGATGTTCAGATAGAACTATTTAAACGATAAGCTTATATACTTAAGGTTATGTTTAAAAATGTGGAACAATTGTTAGGATAATTTGTAGTTCATAACGAACTAATGCAATATCCTGGCGATTAAACACGGAATCTAAAGTTTTCCTTAAACTGTGAAACGTCTGACAAATGCATTTTTTTTTTTGGGCGGCGAAGTTTTGAACAGATAAGCGAATGGCAATTTATGAACTGCATTAATTTGCCAGACAGCAAAAGCAGGAACACCTTGGCACTCAGTCCTTTACAGGGACTAGAGCCAGAGGCTTTCGCCTTGGGTTTGGCTGTCAGATGCAGCGAGCTTGAGCTTTAGCTTCAGACCAGATCCTTTCTCCTTTTCCCATACCGAAACAGCTGCTGTTTGTCATTGCTTATCAGGCGGCAGGGCCAACTTCCTTTTGGCCATTGTTTGTATTTCTGTGTGAGTGTGAATGTGAGTGTGTGTGTGTATGGAAGGGGGCTTTTGCGTATAGCTAGCAGTATTTACATAACACAACACTGCCTGGATGCCTCAGTGAATGCCTCACTAGCTGCCTTCTCCATCCATTCGCATTCACTGTGTCTATTGTTCGTGTTTTGTGATAAATGTTATCTTCCTGTCTGTTGGCCAGGTTTCGCCTGGGCCCCGCCCTACACAGAATGCTGAGCCGCCGCCCATGCTTCAGATTCACTCATCAATTTAATTGAAAAGCCTCGGCAGCAGCTTCACTATATTCACTTTATTATTTGCCTTTTGGCTTTTGGCTTTTCGTTTTCTTTTTTTTTTCTTTCTCTTATTTTTTTAATTAATTTTTTCCATCATTTTGCTGCGTTATGCCTTGTGCTTTATCCTTTAGGCGTGTGTCTTTGTCGCATGCTTAAACTTATCGTTGATTTAACTTTACCGCATCTTCAACTATTGATTGTCCTTGATGCAGTTGACAGTCATCGGCGGAGACGTCGTCGTCGTCGTCGTCATCGTCGTCGTCGAAGTCGGTCGCTTTTATTGCATTTCATATAATTAAAATCACGTTCAATGATGTGTAAAGCACAGGCACAAGCACAAGGACAAACACTTTGTGGCGGCGTCGGCGTCCAGTGTTCTTCCTTCCTTCCTGGAAGCCTTTTTGGCTTCCGATTAAATTAAATTTTTGCACCTGGTAAATGGTTTTTTGTTTTTCATTTATTATATTGCCTTACTTCTGGGCTTGCTTTGCTTGATGAAGGTCAAGTCGAGCTCATTAACCAGAAAGGATTGCCGCTTGTCAAAGGATCAAAGCTCGGCCCCAAACATCTTAAGCATTGTAGACTCTGCAAATATTGTGTTACCTTTTTTTATTGTCTTCATCTTTTTTTGTATCTACATTATGTATTTGTTTTTGAGTGAGGTTAAGTTGAAATATTGTGTCTTTATTAGAGCCTGCAAATGTCAACTAGGTTCGTTATAAGGAAACGTTTAAAGTTCCATCATCGTAGAGCAGTTTTAGAGCTTCATTAAAATGCTTGAAATTGAGTAGTTTCCTCTTTTAGCCTTTCTCTCTTTGGATCTCTCTGTGTCATAAATGAAGTTGACCAAGTTTACAGTTTGAGCAGCACAGGAATAGTCGCTAAATTAGCACAATTCTACATATTTCATACAGTTTTGTATATTTATTTTGTGTTATACTTTTGTATGCATAGTCAGATATACAAATATATCTATGTGCAGAAACTTTTATTAGTAGCTGTAGTTGCAGATGAGCTTGCTCTACATTGTGTGTGAGTGTTGTGTGTGCGTTTGTGTGTGTGTGTGTGTGTGTGACATTTACACTTTCTCTGTTGCTCTCTCCGTCTCATTCTCACTATTTCTCTCACTCTGTCTCAGTTGTGTAGCTCTTGGCGGATATCGTTGATAAATTTCAAGTCAAAAACTCGGAAAATATTTATGACTTAACTTTTGTTTAGCAACAAAGCAACACGAGTGAGATAGACAGATACTAACAGATACACACATTCACATACACTCACACATACTCAAACTTATTCACACACATTCACAGTGACGCATAAACGCACATATATATTATGCATGTGTGTTTTATACACACTGAGAATTGTGACAAAAACTTCGCTGCTTTTCTCTCTCTTTCCCCAATGCAAATAGCAAAAAAGGATTTTTGCTTGCCTCCGCTGTTTGTCATTTTAGTCTAAAGGGGGCGTGGAGGATTGGGTACTTTGCAGTGAGTTGCATGTAAAACTTTAAACACATAACATGGTAGAGAAGTATCACAAGTTTCTATATTTTTGTCATTGATCCATGACTTGCGAAAAGGCAAAAAAGTTTTCATTGCAATTTGCTGCTGCTGTTGGTAAAAAGTTCCATTGAGCCTTGTACCTAATTGAATATGTAAGCCTGGAATGCGATTGAGTGTGAAATGAGTAACTCACTCAGATATATACACACGCACACACTCACAATCCCACATACAGTCTCTTCTTGGTAAGTTGAAGGCTGAATTGAAATTTTTCGCACAAGCAAAAGTTTTCACACAAACGAAATTCAATTGAACAAGCCGAAAGGAATTTTCATCGGTTTTTCTGTATTTTTTTTTTTTTTGCAAGTTTGGCACAAAATTAAGTTTACTACGTATGAATGAAGTGAACCAATAAGTGAATGTGCCCGCAAGCAGGTTGAATATATTACGTATGCTTTACTCGCATGCTATAAATCGAACAACTTAACTCTGTGCAAAAAAAAAAAATACTTTTTGCATACCCAAAGAATATAATATAAAAGAAATTTTATAGAAAAAGTAAAAATCAAATTAGATCAAGCCTAATAAATATTTCAAGAATTTTATTGCAACTTTTGGTTGTAGCGGAAAAAAAATGTGCTTTTAAAATGCGCGAAGTGTTGGAGCAAAGTTTTGACTGCCATTGCTCAATTAACTTGGCCAAGAACTTTCATTTTGATGATGGCCCCAACAATTTCCGTTTAAGCGATAGACACAGCTAAATGAATTTTGCATAGCCTGACACGTTTACCCGAGCAAACAGGATAATTGTCCATGTTGTTTGATGGCAGCCTAACGAGCACCTCCGGCAATCACAATAATCATTAGTAGCATCACCATCAACATAATCATTGACATCATTATTATGAATTTGCCATCACGCTGATGAAAATGAAGACAACTAGATAGACAGACTATTAAATTCATTAGCTAAAAACCTGTTAAAAGCTGCCGGAATATTTAAAATATTTCTAACTTCCTTTAGACGACGAGCGTATTTTGAATTTTATATGACTCTCAGTATATAAATTGACTGCAAATATTTGCTGTTAGTTAGCAAATTCTTGTTTACATTTTCTTGTGTTTTTTTAAAAATATATTTCAATTTGTTTTGAAGTAAATCTAAGTTCCAATTTGCGATTTTTAGATTTTAATTAAAAGTTGCTGCATACTTCTAGGCGCGAAATTCATGTAACTCGTTAATATTTTAAGCCTCTGCAAAAAATCATTAATAAACAGAATTTGTCTCAAAGGCTCAACTTTTGCGCTCATTTATATTGTTTACTTTAATATATAATTTATAAATTCTTGCCTCAGCTGGCCATCCGACAGGCTAAGGCTAAACGCCGCCCCTTCGCTGTAGGACATGGTGCCAGCTATTGAAGTGAAAAATTGCTAATGGTCAACAGGCAATGGCGGCCACACAAAGCAGTCCTGCCAATCGTGCCCCGCCCACCTCTGGGACACCGCCCACTCAGTGTGACAGTGAGTGCCTGTAAATTGCCGCGCTGTGATTTTAATTAAAAGGCACAGAGGCGCAGAGGCGCCCCAAGCTCAGCACAGTCTGGTCACAGTTACAGTGAGTGCACAGAGCATCGCACCATTTGCTAAAGTCAAAGTCAAAGTTGAGTTGATTTTAGGGCCGTTTTAATTGCCCCAATGGAAAAGACACAACAACAACAACAACAACGATACAACAACAACAAAATTGAAAGAAAGAAATGGCAAAAAAAAGGTAGAAAAAAGGAAAATACAAATCGCATAGCAGAAGCAGTAAAACCAACTAAAAATAAGGAAAGGGGAAACGGGAAAAATGAAAACGGGAAAATTTATACAGTGCTCAATCAGGCGTGACAGCTTTATTGCACACAAGCGCAAAGTGAAAATTTTTGAAATTGTGGCAAATATTTTGGCTGCATAAATATTGGCCAGCATTTTTAACCAGTTCGCTGTGCAGCATGGCTATACCCTGTAAATGTCGACATAATTAAGTAAAATTCCACTGGGAGTTTTATTGATTATAAAAAACCATGTTAAATATTAAAAGAAATCTTACAAATAGAAAAAACTCAATATATTTCGATCTTTATATGAATACAAATACATTGTATTCCAATAAATAAACCTATATTATTAAAGGGTATTTTTAGCTGCCTTATCCTATGTTTTTCAAACATTTTATTATTGTGTTTTTGCGCTTAGTCAAACAAATCGTTAGCAATTGCATTTTGTATATTTTTTTTTTGGCCTGAAGAAGGGCCACATCAACGATGTAACGATGATGGCAACGCAATCAAATGATTGCTTTACGCTTGATTAACGGAATGTCATGTGCTCCACACATACATATATACATATGTATACATATGTATATATATTTCTGAATACATATAACATATAGCACATGTAACGATAACAATTATGAAATTTTTGTGTACTGAATTTCAAATCAATTTCGCTTTTGTGTTGGCCAACATAGTGTGCAAACAGTTGAAACAATTAATCTTGATGAACCGAAAACTGGTCAATGGGAATATAGAAAAAAGTAAAAATGAATCAATGAAACAACAAAATTTTTAATTTTTCAATTAAATTTAAAATTTTTAAATTAAAGAAAAAAAATAACATAAAAGAATGATTAAAAATGAAACTAATCAATTTATTAATCAATAATAATTAATATTAATAATTATTCTTTAATAGGTTGCAACTATGCTTATAGAATCTATATTATATTACTTAAATTTAAAGCATTTCCAGCTCTCATTGCAAACACTTTGTGATGCCCTGCCCTATTTTAATATACTCCTTGAGAACAGTTTTGCAACCACATTTACCATAATGCATAGTTAATGCTACATAAAGTGCTAATATTGCTTTCAACAGCTGCCAGTGACTGGCTTTAACTTATGTCCCTTCTATAATATTCGAACATAAATTCTCAGTTCAGAGCGATCTTTGCAAATGTGGTTGCACGCTGCGTATACTTGACGTTTTCATTGATGCTATACGTTCTGTGTGTGTACGTGGTTGTTTGTGGGTGTGAGTGTGTGAGGAGGTGTTTGTGTGTGTCTCTGGTAAAAAGTTTTTATCATTTTTACCATTTCCTTTTTGCTTTATTGTTGCCTCGTTTAATGCTGAGCACAATTAAATTGCAATTAATTGACCACAAAAATTTCCAGGCGTTGCAATTTTAGCAATATCTGAGGCAACCGAAGCAACTGGATATATCTGGGACCAACTGCATGTGCTTCGTTTTCTGTATGTTGGCAGGGACTTAAATGTTTTCGGTCAGCAAACCAAATGGCTAGCAAATTGTGCAGGTGCAGGCCCCATGCATAATGTGCCAATAAATCATTGAGTAGCTTCTGACACTGAGTGAGAAATCTATGGGACAACAGATAGGCAAATGAGTGCAGGAGCAATGGAGAAAAGCTGATATATATAGCGAGAGAGAGAGAGAGAGAGAGAGAGAGAGAGAGAGAGAGAGAGAGAGTAGGAGAGGGAAAATTGGAAACTATTTGACTGAGTTATTAGAGTCATATACATTCATCATGGTATTTAGCAGTTGGATTGACATATTAATTGCCTGAATGTCGAGAAACTCGATCCCATGCGATTTTATGAACAAACAGATAAAATTCTCATAAGCTAATACTATTTAATATTCGAAATATGAATATGCAGCTATAAATAATTTTTTCTTTATCAGTACTCATTCGATTATTTTGCAACTTTTGATTGCTTTGAAGCAACATTTGAAATCGACTTGAGTTGGACAAATGAAACATGCATAGGCAATGCCAAAGTATAGAACAAAAATTTGCTGTCAACAAGAGAAATAAATCATTATTGCATAGAGCATAGAGCCCTAGAGCAAGGCATTTTCATCTGTGATAGGCTCTGTTTCATAGTAGTCAAACAATGAAAATGGAAAATGCAATAGAAAATGGCACGTGCGGTGTTGCGTTGATTTTGCAATTACATTGCAAATCGAATAAAACTGATTTATGAGTTTCTATCTGAGTGACAGAAATCGAATCGATAACTCAACTTGCACTCTGACAAAAACATTTTTCGATAAAGTCTAGATGATTTCACTTCAATAATTTAAATCTTAGCAATATAGGCGCACTTTTGTTTGCATTAAATGGAAATGCAGTTGCACAACAGCTGCATAATTCAAGTTACTTAAATAGAAAATGCGAAAGCCTGCAATGGAAAAAGGCCAGTGCGAAAATTGCGCAAACTTTTCAATTTTTAAACAGTTTTGTTAACACACATTTGGCCATTGTGAAAGGCAGGCAGACAGGCAAGCAATTAGCATTACCAAAATCCTCTCTCTCTCTCTCTCTCTCTCTCTCTCTCTATCTCATTCATTCTCTCTGTTTCACTAAATCTGACTAAAATAGTTTTGCAGTATAACTAAGAGCAACATTTCGCATTTGGCATGCATTCAAACACAAGTTGGCAGTGGCACAAAGGGCAAATTTTGCTGACATTGAAAAGGACACGCATAGAACGGATGGCAATCAGTGCTGCAATTATTTACGTCTATGTGTGTGTGTGTCTGTGTGTGTGTGAGTGTAATGAAGAGTGTATATGTGTGTCTTTCTCTTTCTCTTCTTCTGTCTCTGTCACTATTTCTCTCTGTCTCTGTATGCATATTGAACTTAACCATTGACCTTAGCCTGCTTTCGGTTTGTGCAATTTGCCCCAGCCACAGTTCGTCGACATACACTTAGTCATTTTGTCATTTACTTGTTAGTGCCACTCGACAGGTAAAGCTAGAGAAAAGCGTGCAAAAAAATCAAGGCTACAGTCGAGGAGATTCAGCTAGAAATGGCAAAAAAATATATGTGCATACAATTAGCTTACATTCGGAATTGAGCTCTTACAGAAATATATTTTCACTTTGAATTTTTTTTTTGTAATACGTGTAATAGTTATTTTTTTTTTTTATAAATTTATTTTATTTTTTTTATTATTTAAAAGCTTGCACATGCCCTATAAGATTTGAAAAAAAAAATCTTTGCTTATTTTTAGGCTGCAGCTCGTGCACAACTCGTTCAGGGTCAAAAAAGCAGAGCTGAGCGTTCAACGTCAACATCAAGTGGCCCACTCTGGTGTTGCACTTGAACTGTAATGAAAGCATTTGCTGCCACAAGCACAAGCACAAGTGTGGGTTACAGAGAGGAAGAGAGACAGAGTGGAAGAGAGAAAGGAAGAGTTTGAGGGGGAAACGAGAGCACAGTAAAAACGAAATAGAGAGCGTATAGATATAGCATTGCACTTGGTTAGTTTTTAGTGTGTGCGACATCTGACACTTGTCTGCACTTTTATGCTGCAAAACTTGCACTACAACAGTAACAACAACATTTGCAACAACAACAACAACAACAACAGAAACAACTACAACTACTGAATTTAAGATTAAATAATCTGTGACTGTGCGAATGAACAGCTTATGGTTGAATTTAAAAAAGGCAACTTGAGGCGCACGTACAACTATTATATATATGCATAAGCTATATAAGCATGTGTATATATTTATATGTATTTATATATGTTTATATATTTGCATAGTATATATTGTGTTTTCAATATATATTCTCGGAAAAATGGTTTTGTCCTACAATTTATTTAATTGAATTGATTTATCCAAAGAATAAGAAAAGTAAGAAAAATTTCTTGATTAAAAAATATTTTTCTTCTCTTATTAAATTTAAAAAAAAAGTCATTATATAAATTATTATATTTTTTGAAGATTCAAACAATTGACTTTTTGATATTTGTAATGGATTTCCAAATTGGTTTTTGGTTCAAATTAATTTAATTAATTTATTTAGTTTTTCTGCTTTTGTAAAAAGAAAACTCATTCATTTCTTTCGAAATAATTGAATAATGGAATTACTTAAGCATTTTCCGAATATACTTTGTTAGTCAATAAATGAATGTGATTCATTTTGGCAGCAATGAAATAAATAAATGATGTAACTAATGCATTAAACATTAAATTTAGTATGCCACACCTGTGGCTATATTCACATACACTCACGCACAGATCATGTTTACCTTATATAGTATGTATACATCGATACCATTTAAGTTGGTTCTTTTTGTAATTGGCCAGCTTATCTGGCACACACGCCAGCAACCACACACACACTCACACACATTCACACACACCCACACACACTCACAATCACACTTTCATTGGGCCAAAAATTTCATTAACACTTGTGTCACACGGCATAAACTCGAGTTCATTGCTTTCTGTATATGATTTTTCTTCTTATTTGGCCTGGCCAATGTGTGTCTTATGGGGTTTAGCTTGAAAGCCACAGCCAGGACTAGTAGTCAGTAACTGGCCAGAACTACCTGTGGGAAACTTATGCGGCTAAGTGCGTGTGCATGTGTGTCTATAAGTGTGTGTTTGTGTGTGTGTAGGAGCAGCAACAATGGAACACACAATTCAACACATTAACACCTATTAGGGCGTAGCACACGTTGCCAAAGAACATGGTCATTGTGTGTGGGAAAGTCTGTTGTATTATGGCCAACAGTCAAAGGGAGGAGGGGAGGGGGAGGGTGTTGGTAATAGCCAGGAAAAGTCAACGTAGCAGTTGTGTAAATGGCCACATAAATAAAAGCGCTTGTCTGCCAAGTTATGAATAATCACAATAACTACAATAGGTGCGCGTGTGTAAATGTGAGTGTGTTTCTGTGAATGTGAGTGTATTTGTGTGAATGTGAGTGTTTGTGCGAATGTGAACGTGTGTATGTGTGTGTGAGTGTGTGTATGATTGTAATTAGGCTTTTGGCTTGAGCAAAAGGCAAGCGGTGTCTGCATTTGAAATAGCCTCGCTTTGGGATCTATTTTTATGGCCAAGGCTGTGCAATGAAGCAAGGGCTACATAGGCAGAGATGGAGAAAAGGAATTAGAGAGGAGCTCAAAAAGAGAGATAGAAAGAGAGAAGAAGAAAGAGAGAGAGAGAGAGAGAGGGAGACTGTCAGAGATAGAAAGTGTGGGAAAGAATGCTAGGAAGATCTATAGCTAAACTTTCTAGCAATTCAGGCTGAGCATTGGGAATTGGTTATGGAGTTGGGGGCCAGGTGTGTATCATAGAGGCAGCTAGGGGCATTAGCTGGAGCCCCATAAGCGACAGATAAGCACCAGGACAAGGCATTATGCCACATGTGCGTTGGGTATACAAATCTCGGAGTTAATTAAAAGTCATTAGTGTGTGGCATAATTGCAGCTAAACGAAATGCCATGCGGCATAAACGATTTAGCAGAAAAACCAGCGGCAATATTTGGCTTTAGTAGGAAAGGCAGTTTGTGCGAATGAGGAAAAACCATTTAAAAGATAACAGAAATTTTTGCCTTTCCTCTCACTGTTTCAGCCAAACAGTAATCCTAATTGGTAGATTTAGTAGATTTGATGCAAAACATTAAAGGTATTACTTTTACTTTGAATTAGAAGCATACTTTTAAAGCATATAAATTTCATGTTTCATGATTTTCACTAATAAATCCTTTATTTATTCTTCTCTTACAGGTAAGCGCATTCTCAAGTTTTCCATAATTTAAGTAAGTGTTTTATTACATTCTAATTTGAAAATGAACCAATCCACTAAAACTTGTTATAAATCAACTTAATGAACTCAGAAGCTTCCTCTTAATACATGCTTTTCACATTGTCTTCCTTCTAAAAGAAAGTATGCCAAGCTTATTTGTATATGTTGAATGAATCGAGTGAGAGGTGCTGCGCTGTCATCAAAAATTAATAAATAGCCTCAATTCCCTGAGCTCATTACAATGCGCAAAACTGTGCCAAACTGTTTGGGAGTAGCAGCAGTAAGAGTGAAATGAATGAATGAATAAGTAATATTTAAATATTGCATTGATGTGAATTGAATTCGAATGGAATTGAGCTCGGACATTCAGCTGAGCTTCTCCTTTGTCTTTTTTTTCTCTCACTCTCTGTCTGTCTGTTCTTTGTATGCCTGTCTGACTGTTCATATTACAGAATGAAATGACGAAAATGATTTTCTGTTCATTTTGCTAGATTTCTCGCGAGCGTTCCTCATAAAATATGTAAAAACAAAGCGAATAAAAAAAAGAAAATGATGAAAAGCAAGGCAAAAAGTATGAGCAGCAGCAGTGGAAAAGATGAAAAGCTTGTATGCAAAATGACGATGCTTCCTGCTGCAATGACATCCACCGAATGCTGCTTTATCCTATTATCTTTTGCCCAACATTTCTGTGCATTATTTAGATTTTTTTTGCCATCTTTTTCTTTTATGCCCTTTGCTCATTCTCTTCCTCTTGGCCAAACTGTGCCTTTAATTTTCGTAAATTCTGCTCAGTTTTACACGCAAAACAGCGCAGTTCCGGCCAGTGTTCATTACGCTGACTTGGCTAACTTGTGTCCTGGCCCTAGTCTGGAAATTACCAACAACTTTTGGTACTTCCGTGTTCCTCCTTTCCTACTTCCACGGGGTGTTTGCTTACATAGGCGTAGCTTTTGTTTCTGTTTGTGTTTTACAACAAAATTAACTCACGGCGTTTTAAATGATTATATTTCTTTGGCTAGAAATGTAGACAGGTTTTTCTTCTGTTTAATGTTGTTTACTGTGTAACATTTGTGTTAATCAGCAAAGTTCTATTAATTAAGTCGATGATTTATGCCGGCAAAAAGTCTACATAAATTGCTCATTTTATGGGAGTTTTTATAATGTTAGTGTAGCTAATTTTTTGTAGCTGGAATGAAATATTTTAACCAAGATTTTGATAACTGAAACCACCATTTTTTATACATTTTTACATTGCCAACATAAATTCATATTATTAATTCTTGAAGTCTTTTATACAATCTGCATAACTTGACGTACATTTACCTTATTTTTCACCTAATTTTTTTTATCTCTCTGCTAATTTCATCTTTCACACGATGTGTTTTCTTTACCTAGAATTTTGTGGGCTTTTAATTACCTGTTGCTGATATTTGATTTCCCTCAAGAAAAAAAGGAAACTTTAGAGTCTTCTTATGGCGCATAAGCAACGTGTTTGTAACACATCAAAGATGAGAATTTTCTCCGTTTGCTTTCTATCTCAGCTCAGCTCAGCTCAGCTCATCTCAATCTCTTGTTGCAATGTCACAATTTCCTCCTTCTCTTTCAGTTAGTCTGGATTTTTTTTTGTGTGTTATTTTTTGAGTAAACATAAATTAAGTTGTGAAACCCAAAACACAGACTCTGCTCTTTGTAGCCAATGCCTCTTGCCTCCATGTTGCATGTCTATTTTTTTTCCCTGAGTCTTTAATATGGTTATTGTTTTTTGCTCTGCGTGGCAAGTGGCATGTGGCAGTTGGGCGGTGAGGTAGGTAGACATAACACTTTATTATTTATTGCCATAATCATGTTAACGGCAACAAGGCAACAGCGAGAAAAACGACACGATAATCATATTTATTAACATTTTAACTTAATCACTCACATATGCAGACGTGCATATATATACACGATAAAATGAACAAACAACAACAAACATTGACTGAATTTTTGTTATTCGATGTAACACATGAAAAGGTATAACAACAAAAAGAACAAGAGCAAAAAAAAAAAAGAATTTTGGGTTTCTTATCAACAGGCAACATGTGACTCTTATCATGACCTCAAGGCAATTTCATTCAAGTTTGCTATATGTTGTTGTTGTACTTAATATGCATACTTTGGGAGTTGCTGTACTCCATTTGAATATCTCATTTTAATATAAATTTGATATACATTAGAAAATCATACAAATTATATTTGGAATATAAAGAAATAAGTACAAATTTTCGAACGTTTAAGTGTTATAATAATTTCTATTATCTGAAGTTATTAATATATATTTTATCCATTATTTCTATTATATATGTAAATATAATGTTATATTTTAAATATTTTGACTTTTTTCACATCCTATCGTATCTTTTCTGAAAATTTGTATATCATAATTTTATATATTTTTTTTTTTTCAAGGGTATTAAATCTACCACATCCTACGCATTTATCAACTTTGCTTCTGCCTCTTTATTACTGGGTCCTAACACATTTTAATTTACATATAACCAACACACACACACACACTTCCACCCAGACACACACACACACTTTCACACATTTGGGTCTCTTATTTCTTTAACATATGTTTTCGCTTCGCTTTTACTTATATTTTATATGGAATATTTATTTACCACTTCTACTCTCTGAATTATTTTTTGGTTTTGTTGTTTTTGGTTGTCTTTTCTTCCTTTCGTCTCATATATGTTGTTTGCTTTTGTGCCTTTACTGTAACTTTGCCCTGATTTCACTTGGCTTATAATGCTTGCCTTTTACAGTTATTTCCTCTCTTCCACATAAATTTTTCTTTTTTCCATTTTCCTTTCTCAATTTTAGGGTTTCTGTTTTTTGGCTCTCTTTTTGGTTTAAATCGTGTGTTTGCATCACATTAACAGATAAGAAATGTTCTTTACAGCTGTGGCTGAAATACTTCCTCTCCCATTTATGGGCGTGGCACTGTAGGGCAGGTGATTTGCGTAAATTGTGTGGCCCTAACTGAAGTGTAACATCTAGAGTTACCAACTCGCTTTTGAATTAGTCTGCTTAGAGATCTAACAGCTAATACTTTGCATACTTTTGAAAGTTTCATCTTACCGAGGTTTCACTGTATGTGTGTACGAAAAGTAACAAAAGATTAATTTCAATACAAGTGAAAAGCGTAGCGACTAAACAACTTAATCCTATTGCTATTTGACGCAATTAGAAAGACATAAATTTATCAGAACACACAAACACAGAAGACACACATACACACACACTCAGACTAACACACACAGAGAGATAGATAGTGTCTAAAGTGCCCTTCCTGTGTTTTACAGTTGTAAACTGCACACATAAAACATTTTCATTTAATTGAAACAAATGCGTGCTGCGTATCAATTTAAGCAAACTACAACAACAAATGCAACTAAAACAACAAGAACAACAACAACAGCGACTAGAACAACAACTACTATAGTGTGTACTATATGTGTAATAGCTAAAACTATTGTAAATGTACAGAGCAATAAAAACTAACGACTACTACAATAAGATCAGACTATGCCACAGATTGTTCACCATCGTCAACGAGGCGACGGGGCGACCTCAAATGCCAAAACGAATGAAACATGAGCTCCACTGTCTGTGTGTGTGTGTGTGTTTGTGTGTGTTTATGTGTATATGTGTACGTATGTATGTATGTGTATACATCTACCTAGGTAGATGTGTGTTAGTGTGCTTATATTCTGTGTAAATGTCACACCATTTGCTTGCGAGTATGTGTAGCAGAGGATACGATAGTTAGAAAGAGAACAACAACTAAAGAAACCTTAGAGAGTTCGACTAATGTATACCTTATGTTATGTAAATGTTTATATGGTAATGTCAATATATAAAATAGATAGAATGCAAAAAGCTATCCATGTAAATCCACAAAATTAACTTTTATCATATGCGAATTATCTTAAATAATCTTGCACCTCATCAGATGCGTATAGAAATTTTTATATTTTACAAGGGAATGCGAAGTATAGAATATAGACCATTGTGTGAGTCGAAGAAAATTTAGTGATATATTACTACAATATGGTATATGTATAATGACTTTCTTTACCATTTGATTACAGTATTTTCTTAATACGGCTTAAGAATGTTTGAAAAGCTATCAACAATTTTAAAAGGAATTCAAAAATAATTTGATTAAAATTATTCCACCAACAGGAAACATCACGAACTCACCATGGTTACAGGGTATCATCAAGCAAGTAAGAACTTTGAAACGAACACAGTATTCAGAATTGTCGTTGTCGCTTTTGGTATCGTCGTTGTCGTTGTCGATGTCAGGTGGCAGCACTCAGATAGCAACAAACAACATTAGTGAACCGTAAACTGTCGCCAATTGAATGGTCGTCAATGGGGCACGCAAAAAAAAAAAAAAAAAATCAGGAAAAAAACCTGGAAAAAGTAGCAACAAAACGAAAGAAAAATACCAAAATTGTGCCCCGTCAAGCGCTATCAAAATCTATGTAAATTACACACAATCATCATAATATGTTAGTGTGTGTACGTGTCTAAGTGTGTGTCGGCATACTGTGTATATGGTATGTGTGTGTGTTTACGTTTGTATGTTGTGTGCCATAAAATGACACCAAGCACGAGCTTTTTAGATAGACATTTTATGCTTTGACTATATCAACATATCATAGTTTATAGTATACATGACAAGGCACTAGCCCAGGCGGGTCACGAACTGATTTTGGCATATTGAAGTGCTATGTTGGTTCAATTAGATGTGGGTAAAGGGAAATGAGACATCAACTGGAAGGAATATGTTAAGGGCCGTATCAATAGGGCGTGGCAAGAGGAGTTAGGGGAGAGGGAGATGTGTTAGATTAATATAATAGGATTCGAAGGAAATTCTTAGGATTAAATGCAATACAAGCTGAAGTTATTTATCTGAGAATGATGATCTTTTCATATATTAAATTCTAGACAAGAAACTAAGAAATTTTATCTAAAAGGAATATCTTTAAAGTTAAAGGGTTATTTAAAGCCTTAAGAAGATACTAATTTATAGCTTTTAAAATAAAGACGGCATTTGAATTATTCAAGTTTTATTACTTTCAATTATGGTAACCATTTGAGAAATGGTCATACGGTTGCTTATTATTGTTATTGTTGCTGTTGCCATTGCTTTGGGCATACCAAATGCTCTGTGGACTCGGCACCGCATTTGAGATGCCCGTAATGCCCGAACTAAGGCCAGACGGACCGCGTGGACCCTCACGGCCGCGTGGTCCAGTCGCACCGGTATAGCCACGGGGACCAGGTGGTCCTGGTGGTCCTGGTGGACCAGGTGGACCGGGTGGTCCAGCCACGGGCACAGGTATATAAGTGGTCTGGGTATCCTCTTTTTGTGAAATCGAATCGGTTGGCACATAACTGTAGCCCGGCCAGTTGACAGCACTTTGGCCCTGCAAATTGAAACCCAATTGAACGCGCTGAAGACCTACAACGGGTACAATGTTGCCAGAGTTGCTTGGTTTGCGATTTGAGGTGGTCACGGCAAACGGTGCTGGACCATAGGCCACTGGCACAGCAGCGAATTGGGCGGGCAGCTGATATTTGAACTGATTCTGATCATTGAGCATGGGTATCGTGTTCGAGTACAGATAGTCAGGAACTTTTCGCACATCTTTGTCGGCGTCGCTTTCCACAATCTGTGGCTCCTTAAAACTGGGCTCTTCTGTCTTAACATCCTTGGTCGCCTCGGTGGGCTGAGCATAGAGTACTATTTGTGGACTATTCTCTGATGCTTCAGTGTCCGTGCTGACGCTGCGCCCCATCGCATGGACGCGTCTCAGTTCCGGCAGTTGTGCCTCGGCCAGGCAAAGGCAGCCCAGGAAAAATACTGGATAAAGAGATTACCATTTGAATTAGATGATTTAATTTTTTATAATAATACTTACCGAATAACTTTACACTAACGTTCATTTCTATCAACTGTGCTTACACTGCCTTGGCCTTCAGTCTTATATACGAAATCTTTTCCATCCGATAAGATCAATGGGTGTTTTTCTTGGAAAAGGGTTGGCTTGTTTCTGCCACAAACATAAATTAATGTAAGTTTGGTTCAGTCAACTCTGCTACTAAACAATTTCAACCGCCTAACTAAAGCGTTTGGCTCATTTTATATGACAATTGGGTCAAAAGCTGTAGACCAACTACCAAAAGAAAAAAACAGGTTCTACTTAAGTTTACACCTGTCGCTATCTATTTGCTGATCTTACTAATGGTCACTTAAATGGAATTTCACTCAGCTACGTTAAGTGAACGAAATTTTGTTTTTTCTTCGATAAAACCCAATCCGAAGTTAGATAACAACTTAGCTAATTCTCCCATTAACATAAATCTTGAGTCCATGAACTTGAGTTAGTTTACAGCTGTCTTAAAGCGTGAAATTAGTCATTATTCTTTAACTACCGGCAGATTCTAGAGTTTGATTATTACAGATAACTGAGGGCATTGAAAATACTGGAAAGTTCTTTAAATAAAATACATTTTGTAATTAAGTTAATGTTAACAACATTAGATTTATCAAATCAAACTACATTACGAATTTTAACTTGTATATACGAAATAGTTCATAGTGTAGCTTAGAATTGCAAAAATTTTAATTAAAACAAATACCATGAATGTAAATCATGCCATTAATGTAAAAAGCTATACAAAGAATTTACACCAAAAAATTTCACATGGAATTTCATAATATTTCAATTTCAACTAATGGCTGCCGGCAGTCACCCCTTTAAACATTTTGGCATTTCCTACTTTAAAAAACATTCATTTTCATCAAAGCAGACAACTATAGATGATATAAAAAAAAATTCATCCAAAAAATATAAAAAATAAATGTAGTAGATTTAAAACAAAAATGAATAGAGTACGAAATAGTGAAATAGTTTGCAATGAAACTGAAAGTTCAAGCGAGATGCTTGTGCTACTTATCAAATTAAAAGGTATATACAACTGCATATATGCATATATATATATTTATAAATATATATATAAATAATCTAACTGAAGCGGCATAAAAGTAGAGTAACCAATCCAATTTAATTGAATTAAATCAAATGCTACAGCTGCACGTATGTGTGGTTGTGTTTTTGTATTTGTATGCATTGCCTCTTAGGCAATTAACGAGTTTGGAACAATGACATCTCCAGCTGGGGTTGCTGGTTGTGCTGGAGCCCCCAAATGGCTGAGCTTATAATTGGCAAAGCCCGCATCCAAACACATCGGCTGATGTTCACTAAAACGCGTTGAATCTCTAGTTCCAAACAGTTCA
Organism: Sphaerogastrella javana; assembly: GCA_037040025.1. Taxonomy (NCBI): domain Eukaryota; kingdom Metazoa; phylum Arthropoda; class Insecta; order Diptera; family Drosophilidae; genus Sphaerogastrella; species Sphaerogastrella javana. The sequence goes on along the minus strand of JBANCZ010000262.1, from coordinate 18,666 downwards.
GCAAGTTGCGCCGTGGCGTGCGCGTCGTTGGGCGCTTGGACGCCCCGAGTAAGAACCGTAATAAATAGAATACCCTATTGCATTTGGAGGTGTCGCATACGAATCCTCGCGTTAACGGGATGCAGTGGCAACCCTGGTTGCCGCTGCAGCTGCGACTATTGCTGATATTGCTAATAGTGGGTGCAAGTGATGATGTAACGGCCACAGCCGCTTCATCGGGCAGTGTGGCGCCCAGTGCGGGTCAACTGCGTCGCATTTGGCTACAGGATCATTGCAGTGCCGGCATTTGCACGGGCGTGGAGATTGCTCGTAATGATTATGTGATCTTGTCACAGGCACCGATTGCCAAACAATTGATGCTCACATTCCTCAATTCGACCATTGCCAAAATACCGCATCTGATGTTCGATACTTTTCCCGATCTGCAAATGTTGCGCATGGAGAACTGTTCGGTAGAGACGTTTGAGAAGCCGCAATTCGAGGGCGCCAGCAACTTGATGAGCTTGTTTCTGGGGCACAATCGCCTAAAGGATATACCCAAGAATATCTTTTTAGGTGCCGACAACTTGGCCACACTCCAGCTCAATGATAATCTATTGAAGTCGCTGCACAATCACAGCTTTCATGCGCTCAAAGAGCTCAAGGAGCTGTCGCTGGCGGACAATCAACTGGAGCAGCTGCCATTGGGCGTATTTGCTGGTTTGCGAAAATTATTGGATCTAAATTTGTCTGGGAATCGTTTGGTGGCATTTCCACGCGGGATATTTGATAGGAATTTGAATTTGACACGAGTCAATTTGGCGCGCAATAGTTTTGTCACCTTTGAATCGGAATTGTTCAAATTGCAACCGCGCCTGTCGTTGCTCGACCTCTCGGGCAACATTTTCCAGGAGTTAACATTGAATTTTACGCAATTGGATATTGTCGCTGCCCATGGCTGCGATCTGCGACGCTTGACGGTCTTTGGCATTGTCAAAGATTTGGATGTGCACAATAATTCGTTAAGGGAAATACCGCACATACCACAGGCAGTTAATCTGACCGCTTTAGATTTGTCCCAGAATCCCCTGGGCAATTTGCAGGGCAATCCTTTCAGACGTTTCACGGGGCTTTTGCGTCTGAATCTATCGGCTACGAATATGCATGAATTGGTGGAGGGCATCTTCAAGAAGCAGACACAATTGCAAATGCTGGATATATCGGCCAATACGATATATTCGTTGAAGATCACACTTTTCGATAGTCTGAAGGCTTTGCAGTATTTCTATTTTCAGCAGAATAATTGGAATTGCGATTTCTTGCAACTTTTGATGAGTTCATTCGTCAAACGTCGCGATATATCATTCATGGAAGATGTTACCGCACCCGAATTGGTTGATGATTATGTCGATGGGATTGCCTGTTGGTATGAGAGCGATAAAATCTCCAAGAAATGCGATGGTTCTGCCTCCGACAGCTCAAATGCAGCAATGGAATTGTCGATTGTTCGCAATGAGATCAAGGCATTTACAGAACTCATGGAGAAGAAATTTATTAAGGTCTATCGCATGCTCGATGAAATGATGATCAAATTGTAGGCAGAGTTCTATTCAACATATTATATTATACAAAATATTTAAATGATGCATTTCTTAACCTGTTGGAATGCATCCCTATTTAATCAAACAACAATTATTCAAATATTATGTGGTTTATAATCCACTCTCTACAAATATTTATATTTAATCGCATTTAGCAGTATTGATAATTGACACAAGCAAGCAACCTATAAATATGTTTAAGTTATGTAACAAACTACAATAAAGCGCTGAACACCCTTTGGGAAAACAAATATTGAATATTCTATTATTTTCTTTGATGACTATGCCATAGAGACATCTACCTTCAGACATCAACAAATAAAAATTTGTCTTAGCTCTTTATGTGTGCCTTAAAGTAGACAATGTTTTTTCGCTTATTCAAAATATTCTTAGTTTATTAACTTAAAAGACAATTTTGACGCATATTAATGCTTTGCTTAAAATATTGAACTTTTCTTTTAAATATTTCATAACATATATCATACTTTTGCGTATTTTTGCAGAAATAATCTGTATTTTATGCTCGCTGTAAATTCACTTTATGAACATTTCCATTTTTTGTGCAGTACAAAATTTGCATACAGACAGAAAGTACAGGCAGAACATAAGCGTTAAAACAGCTTAACATGCCAAATATTTTATGCAAAAATGCGTGATCTATAATAACGTGAAAGTAAGAACGTTGTACACATATAGAATGACAAATACCCTTACTGATCGAAGGCAAAAATATTTGGATATACATAGCTTAAATATGTATTGCTATGGCTTTAAGCTTTTAAATTTATGCTTTATAGCATATATGTTTCTCAATTTGCTTTTCCTATATACGAGCCCTGTTTTCAAAAACAGATTTGGTATTGCATTCAATTGAATAAACCATTAGCATTTCTACGAGAGACAATAAAATCTTTTAGTCATAACGCTTAACTCACAGAAATAAATAAACGTTTAAAGCAAGTTATCAGTGTAATCGCACATGCAAGCCATACAGGCGTCGTCTGTATGAGAAAAAGAGGAGAGAGAGAAGAAGGGACAAATACACACAGTTGAATTGAATGAGAGAGTGAGTAAAATGAATGAGATGTATAGGGGGAGGAGTGAAAAACAAGTTATGAGTATAAAAAAGCTACTGTTATAACGACACTTAAAAACCGACAAAACTTAATTAAATACCGACTCACACAGAGTTCATACATACTCAGACATACTCTCATGCATATATTCATACACTCACATAGACTGCATATATACATTCACAATGCGTTTTAAAATAATATACAATAACCAATATCAACAACAACAATAGTAATTTTTTATGCTTTAAAGCCGCTTTTCTTCTGCAAAAATAAACAAACACATAAATATTTATTATACTGACATTTAAATATGCAAAATAATAACACACGTATGCCTATTAGTAACACTATTAGTACTGGTAAATAAAGTTACTTTTGGAGTGTGAACTTTACAGATAACTGTAACTGTATGGCACAAAGCTTACTGTTACATACCATCTCTTCTTTTGGGTATTTAAATTTTTTTTACAACTTGCATATTTTTCTACCCATACATCAAACCAAATCTCTTTAGCTAGCTTTTCGCTGCGTCCTATTTAAAAATGCATTATCCCAAAATTATTTATTCTGCCTGATAAGTTAGAAATGAAAAGAAAATGAAATCCATTAAAGTTTCTTTTTTTTCATTTTACTCTAATCAAACCAAATTGCAATAAGCAAAACTTTTTTAGTCTGAACTGCAGTAATTTTGAAAATGTAACAAAAGAATGAAATTTGCCAAAGCTGCAACAGATTTTTAAAGCTTACAACATTACGAAGTTAGTGGTAAATTCAAACCACCCCCAACTACATCCCACTCACCACCCACCCACTGAGAAGCACTTCACTCCTTGGCTGTGCTATTGTTGTGTTCCAAGGCAAAATTCGTCCTTGTCTGTCTGCGCACGCTGACTGTAAGATTTTAGTAGAACGCTTGTAAGCAACTTCCGTTTCCGTTATCCGACGCGTCGTTTGTTCTTGGCATTGTTGCAGCAACACAACGCGACGCCTCGTGGCAGATGTTGTTGTCGTTGTCGTTGCTTCAACAACGTTTTAACGTGCTAACGTTATGCAACATATGCGCAACACTATGCCACACACACACAAACTAACATTCACCATTGCTGCTGCTGTTGTCTTGCGTCTTCGACTAAATTCATTTTGGCAAGTTTATGAAAATGTTGTTATTGTTTTTATTATAGCTGTTCTGTTCTTCTACTCCTTGTTATTATTATCATTCTTATCTTCTTTGTTGTTGTTGCTTTTGTTGTAGCTGTCGCTGTGGTTGCTTTAGCTCATTAGCCAAACAAAAGCTGCACACGAAAAAGTTTCAGTTTCTTTGGTATTTTTTTTGTTTTGCTTAGTTTTCGCACTCGATCCTTATACCCTGTAGCCACACACACAGTCACACCACACAACTTTAGCTATGGCGTATTGATTATGTGTACAAGATGCTTAAGTATCTGTTAGATACATATTTTGGTGCTCAAGTTTTGCTTGCAAAAGTTTTTCTTTTTTGTGGCATTAAAATAAACCATCCTTTAATAGTTTGCACTTTATTAACAAATCAATAAATTTTCTATAAATAAATGTATATCGAATCAGCATTAATAATAATCCTATAGATCAATCATTTAAATAGAACTTGGGCAATCAAACAATTTTTTCGATATGTCGTATTTTTATTGGGTATGTTCTATACGAGACTGTTAAAACGGACTTCTTGTAATCGTTATTCTTTAAATTAAGTTGATTTTATTAAACAAATTGCACTTAAAATTGTCCTTAAATTTTGAAACATTTATTGAACTTTTGAGCTTTTGAATTATTAATTATATTGTTTTGCGCCCTGAGGCCTTTCAATCTGCATCTCACAAGGGGGGTGCATGGCAGAAACAGCCACCGCGCCCCAGAC
>JBANCZ010000262.1:0-14103 GCA_037040025.1 Sphaerogastrella javana | reverse complement strand
ATTCAAGTTACAGCATTTCCAAAAGCAACAGCTGTTGGCCTCATTCAATTTTGGTATAGCTTATGTTTCTTGACTGTTTTCTTGACAAATTTAAATTCAAAGACGAATTTTGTTGTTGGTTCTGGTTCGTCTCTGGATTTACATATAGTTTTTGTTAGTTTGCCCGAAGATCACACTTCATTAATGCTTTAACAGTGAAAGCAAAAGCAAAAGTGTTACAGCTTAAAAGAGTAAAGTTTTTGACTAGTAAGTTGGCTAAACCACTTGACGCTTCAAGTTGCCATGAATCAATAGTTTAGATGAGAAGAACTTTAACTAAGTTAGATAGTTTATTACTTGCAGCCACTTGCAATTTCTGGGTTGCATTTTATTTAAGTTGTTTTGTTTTTGAAGTGTAACTCGATTTATTAGATTAAAGAGCATGTGTATATATATATAGAAATATCATTTTTAAACAATTATTTTAACAGAAATTGACTTTTATGTAGAATATTTTTTAAGATATTTTACATATTTACATATGAATATTCTTTATATTTTATTTTGAATATAGAACTATTTAATATAGAACTATAAAATATAAAATATCTAATGAACTATTTCTTAAGATATTTATGAACTGTGAAATAAAATATGAAATATATATAGAACTTTTTCTTAATGTATTTTAAATATTTGCATATCATTAGTTCAAATATTTCATTTGAATATAGGACTGTATAAAGTCGTTCGTTCTGATGTTGAAAACTTTGTCCATTCACACGCCTTGAAACAATTTCTCTAGCAGCTAATTGCCTAGACTTTGTGGCAACGAATGCGTGCAGTTTGTGTACTTATGCGCATTTACTACTTAGTTAAACAATTTACTTAAAAGTTACAAAACAACTAAAGCACACACACACACACACACAGGTAAACAATTGCCAGTGTTGTGAGCTGCTGATGTTGCCACCAGGTGAAACGTGCGTGCAGCAGCAGTCAAATGCTTTTCGGCAGCATGATGCCCCAAAGAGTGGCAAGGACACGTAACTGGGCGTGCCAGGATGCGGTGGCGAGGTGTGCTCGCCATGTGCTGCACTGCGTCGTTGGCAACATAATTGCGTTAAAAAGCCAGTTAATAAGACAACATGAAAACAAGCGTGGCGCCTGGCTAAATTAAATTTTCGCAAAGTAGTCGACAGACAACTTTTCTCTCAACTAAATCCCCACTCTACTATATACTATAGTACATATAGTATGTATTATATGTATATATATTTTTAATTTTATAAAATTCCCTTTTTAGCAATTAGCTGGCAAAATGTTAACCACTTTTGCATGCACAATTGTTTGGGAGACACCAAGGTTCGGTTGTGTTTCTTATTATTATTAAATAATACCAACACTAATTAGTTGCCACGCCCACTGTGGGGCGTGTATGAGTGTTTTTGGCTAATTAAGCGTGAATTTATGCATACACATGTTACGCATACGCCTCGTTGCCGCGATTTATACGCAAAGAGAAAATAACTAGCGACATTCAAACGCGAATACATTTCGGCACACTCATATCGTTATTCACTCACACACATACACGCTCACACACATATATATATATATTATTTATGACACCCAATTATGGAGCGCTACTAACTGCACATTGAATTTTAATGCAGCCCAAAAACGCGGAAATAAATTTTGTAGCTTGTAATCCCAGCAGAAATTAAATATGTTTACCACATACACAGAGAAAGAAGTATGCATTTCAAAACGTGCATTATTGATAAATGAATAAGCGAAAGCAGTCAAAAGTTAGCTTTAAATGGACCATCAACAATAATATATACACATACATATAGACTATAAAGTTTATAAATTACATTTACAGTTTCTGCATTTCACGCAGTTTTATTACAGATTTTATCTGTAAATATACTCAAATTTGGCATAGCCAATAAATTTCTAAATGCCATTTGGATAATTCAAAATTTTTGTTTAATTTAATTTTCCATAAGCTATGGTATATCATTCACTTAATTTTTTTGCAAAATTTTGTCAATATCGATCTACTTACACTAACTGAGAGCTAAACATTTGAAGAACATTTAATATGTATAGAAACCAGTTGTTGAATAATGGTCAATATACAGGATATCCATTAGTCGCACTTTTTTCAAAGTTTTGTCGCACTTTTGTGTGTGTTTTTATGAGTGTTTCCAGCTGGGCAGTTAAGCAGCTGTTTCTCTTGCTTTTCGGTCATTAGGTTTTATTTATGCGCGCCTAAAGTAGGCAGCGTTTTTTCTCCCTGCCTAATTGCTTCAAGAGTGGAAGAAAACGTAGCAAAAGCTGTAGAGAAGGAAGAGAGGGAGATTTGGAATAAACAGAGGGAGAGTGTGCGTGAAAAGAAGAAGGAGGGAACAAGAGATGAAGACGGAGAGAGAGAGACAGAGTAAAAAAACAGAGCGTTAAAAGGAGGGCATGTAAGAAGAGTCAGAGAGGATGAAAGAGGGAAACTAAGATAAACGCTAATTCGCACTTAATTACATAATATCCAAGCGTGTTTATGTGTGTGTGTATGAGTGTGTGTTTGCTTTTCTTTATATAAAAAATGGCATATATTTTACGTTGCCATAAAAAAAAAACATATTTAAGGCTTATCATAAACACACAAAATAAAAATTCACTGCAATATTTTCATATTTTTTCTGCTTAATCTGAAAATGAGCTACCTAAAGAATCATATATTATAAAATATTAAGCAATTATAATAACTAATAGACGGTTTTATTTATGTGCAAAGTAAGCACATTAACCGCTAAGACATATATATGTTCTCAACTTAAAATTTTTTATAATTTACTGATTTTTATACGACCTTATATTCGTTGGAAAATTTTCCCCTAATGTAATTTTTTGTGCAACTCCGAAAATATTAAAAATTTAATAAACATTTTGAGATACAATAAATATATAATGCCCTTTTTATACAATACATATTTGAAAGTCAAATAGAGTTGCAAACACAAGATTTTGCTTGCAAGCAAATAAAATACCACAAAATTTAGAATATCGATATTAAAAAACAGAAAAAAATCAAGCGAAATCTTATTGAGTGCCTAAAGCACTCAAAAGACAGCCAAATCCGCAAAACAATTGCATCTGTCCATGCAAATAAAGCCAAGACGAATAAAACGAGAGACGACAAATGGCTGAACGGAAAACAGGGAATTGAAGAAGGCAAAAAGAAAAACGAAAAAATAAAGAAAAGAAAAAAGAAGGCGGAAATGGAAAAGAAGTAATATTATACAAGGGAAATGATGGAACGAGTATGAGTATGAGTATGAGTATTCAAATTGATGTTCGGTGCTGTGTTCTACCCATGGGAGGAAAACGAAGAGACAAAATGCATTAGCATTGCATTGCTTTTGATTTTGATTTTGATTTTGATATTGTCGTCTCAGTTCATTTCGAAATCAACATAAACTATTGTCCAAGGAGTACAACTATAACATGACAAATCATTTACTTATTATACCCTTTATTCGATGTAAACGACTAACAAAGGAAAGAATAGATTAACTTTTCTTTGTGCGCTCTGGTTGAACGTTTAAAAGTTTGCAGTTTATAGCTTTACTATGGTTTACCTTTGCAGTTGATTCCATCGCCGATATTGGCAACTGACTAAGCCATAGTATTCACTGCATACATATTTACTACATACTATACACACACACACATATACATGCCACATTCCATGCGACTGAACTCAACCCAGTTACCAATTCCATTGCTACCATACCATCTCCTGGATATATGGTAGTATAATGTCTGTATTGTACTGCACTCATATGGAATGCACAGCTGGCATTCGCCCATAGCCGGGCACAATTTATAGCATATCTATGGTAGCCAAGGGGTAAGAGCCCCAGAACTTAACATACACACACACAATGTGTACGAATATGTATGCGTGTGGTTGATGTGGTGGGTTGTACTATGGGGGCTAAAAGGGGGAAACACGCAAACAAGCTATCGCCTGATAACAAGCATTGCCTTCTGTTGTTCCTTCAAATCTTATAAATTGCAAATTGAATTTAACGATAAACATCGAAACGCACTGTAAGCGCTTAAGAAAGTGATAGACAAGGAAAGGGAGGGAAAGGTAGAACCTCAGTTAGAGTGGAAGAGCTAACAAGAGGTATATAGAAAATTAAGTGGATAAAAACACTAACAGAAAATGGAATTTGTTTTATTATATGTGAAATGCATTTAAATTATTACTAAATGGATAAGTATTAAAGGAAAAGTAATTTAAAAATAAATAATTATAATGATATAAAATTTAAAAAATTCAATTACTAAATGAATCAGTATAAATGGGAAGGATAACTTAAAATATAATTAATTAATTGTTGTAATTGTGATATTATATATAATTCTAAATTAAAATCTAAAGAAATACTATATATATATATATATATATATTTTATGTTGTAATGTTCTGACATTTCTTTTCAATAAATTCTCTCAGTGTATGCTCCTAGTACTATATAACATTCATGCATTTGCCATATTGAAATTACACTTTCCATTGTTATCCTATGCCACTTATTTATCTTCCTCTTCAAATGCTTCTGCAGCTTCTACTGATTCCACTGCTGCTGCAATTGACACTGATTGTGCTGGACAGCGGCAGTGTTATCCCTTCATCTCTTGCTCTATGTTTCCTAGGAAGATAAGAAAGCATAAGGAAGAAAACCAAATTGACTGTGAGCTAGAGAAACAGATAGAAAGGGTGGGAAGAGAGAGAGAGAGAGAGAGAGAGTAAGCCAAACACTTGCTGCAATCAGCAAAGCGTACAAATTTATTGTCTAAGCAAGTTGCCAATCTTAAATTGATATTAATGCGATTTTCTTTTCCATTTCATTGCAGGTGAGTGCTACACGATCCTCCACTTAATGGCTAAACTGAATGAATTTCCATTGGGTTAAGTAACTTAGAACAAGTCGTTGTGAAAGGTATATTTATATATAAATTTGTAAGTCTGGAAGTATTGCAGTCATTTTGTATTAAGCAGTTGCCACTCAAATTTGCCAAAGGCATGGATATATTCATGCAACATTCACACACATTCACTCTCACACTCTGGTACACACTCAGACAAGCAATTATGTTGTGAAACTTAGTATCCATTCCGGGGGTATTTTATTCATAATTTATAAGCTGCCCAAAATGCCAAAGCCCCAAAATCCCACCTGGAACAACAGCAACAACAACAACAACAACAATAGAACAAAAATGCAGGAAGCACAATAAACTCCAACTCGAAACGCACAGCCAGACAGCGTGGCGTTGCGGACGACACGCCCCCTTAGCGCACCAAAAAAAAAGGGTAACACACACACACATACACGCACACTCTTACAAAGGGAAAAAATAAAAACAAGACCGACTGTGAGACAGAAGAAACAGCGGCAGGCAAAAGTCAAAAACTAAACTGGCTTTTGTTGGAGTCGCGCCATGTGGCCATTGTGCATGTGCATGTGTGTGTGTATGAGTGTGTGAGTGTGTGGGTGTGTGGGTGTGCGTGGGTGTAACGACCGTAGTGCAAATGTATTAGAACCCATGTGTGTATAAGTGCGTATTAAAGTCCGTCTGTGTATACCCTATAAAAACAAATATGACAGTGTTTTATAAATTTCATAAGTTTACAACATTCAAGATTACCATCTATAAACCATTCAGTTTATAGATCATATAAATAGAGAAGATTCATACATTTGTATTAAATATACCATTCAATTCTGAAATTTTTGTAATCAACGAATTAACTACAAAAATATTCTACTTTCTTTTTTAAGAAGATCTTAAATAATAGCCACATATGTTTTGATATATGATTATTCTGAATTACATATTCAACATTTAGAATTAAAACTCTTTTTAGACCCTGTTTGTGAAACAGGCAGAAAAAGACATGACCGACCCTAAAGAGTATATATAATATATTCTTGATTATTGTGAAAATCCGAGTCGATTGAGCCATGTTAATTTAAAATTTTTAATTGTGTTTCAAACACTTGCACATTTTTCGACTGTTCTTTTTCCTTTTTGTAAACTGTAGGGTATTTAGTGAGCCATCAGATTTGTCCAGTTAACATTGCTGTCTGTGTTTATTTGTCCCTTTGCACGTTCCCATGCTTAACCTTTGCCTGGCTTTGGCCATATTGTAACTGCTATCATTGTTGTTGTTTCTATTGTTTCTTCTGATTATTATTGTTGTTGTTGTTGTTGTTGTTGTTGCCACGGTGCTGGTGCTCTGGGGTTTCCTCTATTGTTGTTGTTGTTGTATGCGCATAAATAATTCAACACACAGACATAAAAGTATTGCCACTCTGCTGTTTGTTGTTGTTTCTATAGAGCCTTAGCCTATCCTACACTTTAAGTCCTTTTGTGCTTGTTTTGTTGTTGTTGTTGTTGTTGTTGTTGTTGTAGAAGGTCAACTGATTTGTGCTGAACATTTGACCTCTCTCTCTCTCTTTCTCTAGATTGTGTGGCATTTACTGCTTTGATCGATCTCTAAGTGAGCATTTTATCAATTTCGCTTTGCTGCTATTTATTAATGTTCACATGCCTGCCTGCCACTTACTGAATATACTATATATTTGGGCCTAAAATGCTCTGGATGATTCCCTAAAGTGTGTCAGTTTCATAAATTTACGCCTGAATGAGCCAACATTGAAAAAAAAGGAATATTTCATTTGATTTAGTGAGTTCTTAAACATACCAAAAAATGAAAATGTTCCCATGTCGCAGCAATTATTCAAAAGCCAGTTTCTGACACCCACAAAAAGTACTTCCCTAAGCGATTTCTCAATTTGCATATGCTACACACACACACACAATCTCACACACACACATACTTTTGAAAATACGCACACGCACAGTCTTTCATTCACATTTTGTTGGACATTTTGGGTTCCACTTGGGGACTCGAACTTTCTGCTCTCTGCTCTCATCTTCTGGCAGTCAATTTGTTCAAATAAATTGAATTGTGCTGCGCTTCCTTTCCTTCTCTATTTATGTTCTTCTTCTTATTCATCTTCTTCATTTTTTGTCATTTTCAGCTTCATAGTTTTAGCCTAAAATTGTGCATGCGAAAAAAACCTTGGGAATTTAGGAGTTTAACTTTGGTTTTTCGTGTCTAGGACCCAAAAAGCTAATCAAATTAACTCAAACGTCGCATGCTATAATAGTCAATTTTAATAGCCATTTAATCGTATTAGCAAAGTTATAAAAATTGGGTGAACATTTTCCATGAAATTTGAACTTTAACACACCAAAATTTTAATCGTAAATGAAATTCAGTTTTTTTTTACAAACAATTTTTCATTTTTTATTATGTGTTTAAACCGGAAAGAGGCCGAAACAAAAGCAAACAAAAGCCAAAAAACAGTGAAACAGGAAATCTAATCTTACAAATGCAATATTTTGCAAACAAAAAGCAAAAACAATTAACAGGGTCTTCAAAAAAAGACAAACAAGAAGGATAAACTTTTTCTCTGCCCTGTAAAATGTGTTTTTTTTATTTTATGTGCACATATTTAAAAATAAATTGAGTTACGTTTAATTTCCAGCCTTTAGATATCTGTTGATTTTTTTGAATTTTAATTCGTTATACCCCACTTTGTCAGCTGCAGGGTATTTAGATACGCCCACACATAAACCCCAAATGCGCGAACCCAAAGCAATTTGAACTTTTTCATGCTAAATTCATTGAAAGAATGAAACATTTAGCCAAGCTAAACCTAAAAAAAAGAAAGAGAAGCTGCACATGCAGAGCTGCTCATAACTCATAATGAGATGAAGAAATCTCTGCTACTTTTTTTTTACAACAATGTTACTGTACAGACTCTTTGCGGAAATCCAATTAAAATTTGTGCTCCGCTTCCGTTTTGTATTTAACGAGTTGTTGTCTGTTCCCAGCCAAACAAAACCACACAAAAATTATGGAAAAAAAGCATACACAAAATGCTAACAGAGTAAAGAAATTAAATGTTTAGCCCTGGTGAGTTTTATTGCATTCGGTTTTTTCCATAGAACAAGTGGAGTTTTCATGCACAACATGTGGTATGCGTAATATGCCTGCTTGCAACTTTTGTGTGTGGCGGCATAAATTTTCCAGCAAATATTTAAGTGCATATTGTGTTTGGGCGCACATAAAAACTTGACTCAGACTCCAGCTTGAGCTGGCCTTCCCTTCTCTAATGAAGAAAAAGCCAATTGAACCCACTGCCAGGCATCCTGTCATCCTGGGCGCCGGAGCACCATTTTATGGTCGTTGGCGTTAATGCCCTTAGAAAGCTACATGGCTGCTTAATTAGATTTGCTATTCGGCCACTTTTACTTCTACTCAAGTCTCGCACTTTCTCTCTCTCTCTCTCTCTCTCTCTCTCTCTCTCTCTCTTTCGCTCTCAATTTGTGTGTATGTCCTTGTCAAGTTTTGCTGAAGAGATTCAACAGAGAGTGAAGAAGAAGCGCGTGTTCAGGATATGGTTTTTTTTTTTTTTGTAGGTGAAGGAAAGCGATTGCGCATAAAACGTAAGCATCATAAACCTTTTCCTACCGCACTCTCTTTTGCTCTGTGGCACACGCTAATGGAAATTAATATATGTATGCGCATACTGTGTGTGTGTGTGTATGTGTGTGGGCCTTGGGCAGTAGTATCAGTCAGGTAACTAGGCTTAGTGAGTCGTAAGTTGCTTAATTGACTTGCCTGCCAAGTTAAAGAGCGAACTAAGTACAAGCGATTTAATAACATTAGATAGCATTAAACAAAATATATTCAATTTTATGTAGAACAACCCATCATAATTGGGTATACCATATGATATTTTATATTTATTACAACATTAAAAATTTAACAACAGCAACATATGAAAATAGACAATATTATAGCAGGCAAACATGGGGTATATAACAAGTTTATAGCATAGTTTTCATTGATTAGTTAATTTTGGATGCTGCTGTTTTCGTACATGACTTAAATCAAGTACTTCATTAAAGAAAATGAAGAGAAAATAAATGGAAATTGTGGAAAAACTACGTCAAGAGAGCTTGCTCTCTATTCGAGCATTCATGCCTTCTCAAACTGTTGCTTCTTTCAACAAGTTACGAATCGAAGAACACGAAATGTGCTTTGATTGGTTTAAAGCATTTTCAAATAATCAAACGTTTAATCTTTGATTAATGCTGGGCAACCCGAAATATGTAGTCAATAGTCCGGAAAAATGTGACAGCTGTTAAACAGTGACTTTCAATTAATGCCAAAAGGCAGGGCAAAATGAGAAGCAACCAAGGCAGCCAGACAGTCGGACATACTCGTGAGAACATAAAATAAATGCCATACATATACCACAAACACACACACACACACACCTATACATATATATATATATATAAACATGTACCCGCACACAACTCAATTCATGTGAAGCTTAACAGGCCATAACGAGCAAAGCCACAGGCCAAAAATTGTACACATTGGCCTCGTCCTTTACCCCAGGCTCAGTCTATATATACACCCATACATATATAGCTTATGTACTCAGCTGTGGGTTTAATTTTTTTTGGGCACTGAATACCCGCCAGACATTTTTAAAAACACATTCGACGCCAGCCAAAAAGAAAAAAACCTTCGGCGAGATAAGTAAGAGCAGAGAAGTTTGTACGTAACTCACGCAATTTTTGTCCTCCGGCCGCAAAAGTCTTGGCTCTTGTGTGCTGCAGCTCGTCAGCTGCTGCTCCTGTGAGACTCATAAATTTTGCAATTTCTTCATTGCCGCTAATTTATATGACAGCACGGAGCAGTGAAAACAAGCAAGGACACGCGCTAATACAAAGCAAATAATGTTGTATTGCACACGAAGTGAAACCCACGAGGCGCCACTCAAAAACGTTTCATGGCCAGCAGCAAAAAATAACAACGACAACAAAAACCGCTGGAAAAAAATTTCAAAAAAAAATTTACAAAATATGTAACAACAAAAAATTGTATGCAAAATGAAAGCACGTAACTTTTGGTTAACCAAAACGCCGCTGCATCATGTACACTAAATGGATTAAGGGCGCAAAGCCTCGGTCTATGTGACCCACTCAGCGCTGGTAGCTCCCTGCGGGGCCTGAGCGCGACCTAAAATATACCGAACACTGAGCACCGGTTAACAGTGTTGCCACTATATACAGATACACTATATAGTATATATGAATATTGTGTGGGGCTTGTGTTGAAATTAGTACATGGCAAGAGTCCTTTTGGGCATTCAAACTGCAGCAGGTGCTGCAGCGGCAGATACTACAAGATACCGAATACAAGCACCAATTTCCTCACTTAACCCACTGCAACACTCTAAAACATTGTAGCATTTTGGATTCAGCAGTTTTTAAGCTCCAAGTCTTTAACTTAAAAATATGGTTAAAGCTTAAGTTAAAGCTGTATTAGTAGTGGTAACATCAGTAGAGCAATTTAAAAGGACTAAGTTGTAACTGCAGAACTGCATTGCTGGAAAGACTTAACATATATTAATTTTAAGCATTTTATGGCAAGCAATTGTCTCAGCTTTTAGCATTCTCAGCTATTAAATATCAAAAAATTTATATATTGAATTAAAAAGTGAGAAGTGAGAAATTTAGGATTTTTTATGGAAAGATTTTGAATGGGATTAGAAGATTATTTTGTAAAAATATTTCGAAATAACGAAATAATAAAATAAATAAAAGTGAATTTAGCTAGTTTTAAAATGTATGCATTATTTTATGTAATTGTTTATATATTAATTTATTTTACTTAAGAAAATTAATCTATAGGCAATGGGAAGGTTTTAATATAACAAATTTTAAAGAGTTATAAACAAATTTTATATCGAGGTATTATATTTATTAAAACTAAATCATTGAAATTGTTATTAAATACAATTTTATATAATTTATTTAAATTTTAACATTATTAAAATTAAATTACAAAGTAATTATTCTGTTTAAATACACAAAGAAGCCAACAATTTTTTGACAATTGTTTGCTTTTTCTATTTTGGTATATGCACTGTAGCTGAATTTACAGAATAAACTTAAAATGCATAAAGCTGGCATAATATACGTGTGTGGAGCAACCGCAATTGCATAAACCACAGAAACTTGACCACGTGCAAACTTAATGACCACTAAAATCTAATAGAATCATAGCATTCGCATTTGCTTCACTAGTTTTTCATCGCCGCCCTGCTCCCAGACCCCGCTCCAGCTCCAGCTACAGCAGTGGCCAATCCGCTTAAGTCTGCTAAAATTTGTGTGAATTAAAAGATTTGATGGCAAGCTACAAAATGCTGAGAACATTTTTGGCATACACACGTCGTTTCTCTCTCTCTCTCTCTCCCTCTCTCTCTCTCGTTCTCTCTCTCTCTCTTTCTGCCTCCCTCTTGTTCCATCTACTTCCGTAAGAGTGGCAAACATAAACTTTGTAGCATTATTTCCAGTCGAGTTTTTAAAGCTTGGCCAACAAAGCAAAACCGTATAAAAGTAGCCAAAGCATTTTTCAAATGAAAACTCAGATGATGCTGCTCCTGCTGCTGCTGATGCTGCTGCCACTGGGCAATTGCTGAAGGATACATTCTCATAGATACATATCTGTGTGTGTGTGTGTGTGTGTTTATGCAACAAAGTATGTGCAGTATTTTGGGTTTCTCTCTAGACTGCAAAACAATTTGCTATCAAATTATGCCTCTACGAAATAGAGGGGAAGACAGATAGAGGAAGAGAGACAGATACAGAGAAATAGATAGAGAGAGAGAGAGAGGGAAACAAGCTGAGTGAAAAGTGTCGTAAAAAGCACATGAAAATGTTTGACCAAAAAATGCGAGAAGATGCAACATTTTGAGGCATTTTTATGGCCAACAAACCAAGATGAAGGGCACGCAGTGCTCCATATCGAAGAACAACAACAACAAAGTCTTCCAACACAATTTAGATGAACTGAACTGAACTGAAACAAAGCTGGGAGAATGCACCAAAGTATACAAAGAGGGTAAATTTTTGACGGGGAGGTGTACACACGTGCACTTAGCATGCTACGGAAAATTGTGTTTGTATGTCCGTCCAAGGTGAAAACCGCAGAGCCAAGAAGTTGCACGTGAGAAATAGAAACACGGCTAAAAACTACCATAGCCAGAGCTTAAGCTTTAACAACAATGGAATGCCACCGAATTTCTATTTCTTCTCTCTCTCTCTCTCTACGTCTTTCTCTTTTGGCTTGCCACTGCTTTCAGTGTGACCGCATTTAAGCGCAACAATTCCGTTTGTGCCACACTTTGGTACGCTTAGCGCCTCGTCGCTCGCCTGGCAAATTGCCATAAAAATTTCAAGCACCAAAAAAAAATATGCAACACGCCAAAAATTTTGTGCAACCAACTGCGTGACTGTATGCGTGTGTGTGTGTGTGTGTGTGTGTAAATATGTATAAATGAAGCTGCACGCAGTGGCAGAGCTTTGTGCCTATTGATTCCACTCCATGTTGCATCCCATTATGCGATGGGATTCTTTTTCATCAGCTCAATGTCGGCCGTCATCATGTCGCTGACCAATTCCAGAAAACTCACTTTTGGCGTCCAGTTGAGCTCACGTTTGGCTTTGGAGGCGTCACCTTGCAGCAGATCCACCTCAGTGGGACGGAAATACTTTGGATTAATGCGTACGCGCACTATGTCGGTGTTGCGCTCCACGCCCACCTCATCAACGCCCGTTCCTTGCCATGTTATTTCACGACCGATGTGCTTGAAAGCCGCTTCAACAAATTCCCGTACACTGTGCGTCTCGCCAGTGGCAATAACATAATCAGACGGTTCCTCACGTTGCAACATCATCCACATGGCCTCAACATAATCACTGGCATGGCCCCAGTCACGTTTTGAATCCAAATTACCCAGCTCAAAGTATTCCATTTGATTTAGCAAAATCTTGGCAACGGATCGCGTTATCTTGCGGGTAACAAAATTCTCTCCGCGCCGTGGACTCTCATGATTGAAGAGTATGCCATTGCAAGCGAACATATCGTAAGCCTCCCTATAATTTATGACGATCCAAAAGCCGTACATCTTGGCACATGCTGAGTAAATATGCAGGTGAATATATAATTTACATGATGCTCAAACAACGCTTACCATATGGCGAACGTGGATAGAATGGCGTCTGCTCATTCTGTGGCGTTTCCACAACTTTCCCATACAATTCCGATGTGGACGCTTGATAGAATTTCACCGATTTCTCCATACCACACGTACGTATTGCATCCAGAATGCGTAATGTGCCCACAGCATCTACCTCGGCTGTGTATTCACTTAAATCGAATGATACCTTCACATGGGATTGTGCAGCCAGATTATAGATCTCTGTAGGCTTCACCATATTGATAATCTTGACCAGACTGCTGCTGTCGGTCATGTCGCCGTAATGCAGCTTCATGCGTCCACCTTTATGCGCCTTTGGATCGGCATATAAATGCTCAATGCGTGTTGTATTGAAGGTGCTAGCACGCCTGATAATGCCATGTACCTCATAGTCCTTCTTGAGCAGAAACTCAGCCAAATAGGAGCCATCCTAAAAAAACCAATTCAGATTAGAATGCAGCTAATACCACGTAAGAGTTTCGCCCACAAATGCCGGTAATTACAATATCATTAAATATACTTTTTTCCTGTCAGCTATCAATGAATGAGTCATTGAAAATGGCTTTTAACTAACAACAACCACCCACCTGTCCCGTTATGCCCGTTATCAGCGCCACCTTGTCACGAGAATTACACGCATCACCGCTGCTGCCGGCTGTGGTTCCATTCAGCTCCTTGCTATTATTACTATGATTATAGTTGTTGCTGTTTGTCATACAGGGTCGCTTGCTGTGTGTAGGCTCATCATTTGTGGACATATTGCTTGACTGCGCTTCAAGCTAATTCTGTGTCTGTGTCAATTTTGATCGGCGTGTTCGTTTTTTATTGCTCTTGTGTGCCAACGCAGTATAAACAATTTTTCTTTATCTGTGTATATAGCGGGAAAAGTTGCCACCCGCACGAAAAC
>JBANCZ010000261.1:0-44652 GCA_037040025.1 Sphaerogastrella javana | reverse complement strand
GCTGTGTATATACATGTATATAGAGTTAAAGTTATCTTTAATATAACTTTTGTTCGCTTTCGTATTATTATCGTATTGCTTATTAGCCATGACGTTGAAATATTGCTCAGGCGGTCCAACACCTGACATGCAGCACCTGCTCAATGTTTTTCCAGTGGCCTGTATATGCGTTCTATCGCTTATTGCACCCTCAATTGGGCCATAAAGCAGTTCAGTTGCTTCCAATACCCTGCAGCCATAACCGCGATTAGCAACGAGTATGCCAGACCTTTGAAAATTTATCACGGCTTGAAGTATTTTTGAATATTCATTGAATTATCTATGTTTATCGATATCAAATATTTCGCCTACTTAAACTACATATCTTTATAATTAAGTTGAGTATATTTCGGGTATGTATTTCTGGATCACATTTTGATGAGCGTAACTTTTAGTCGTGCATACTCGACTGGTACTTCCTGCTTATTTTATGTGCCTTCCATAAACGCCTTACCACATTGGCCAGCATTCTGATACGATTCAATATCAAGGGCCTGTTGCCATTTCGAACATCCCAACAGTTGGATGTAGTGCTTGGAACAGAGCAAGAGCTCTTGAGCTTTATCTGGTATATATGGTACGTTTGAATGGTATATGTATAATTCAGCATGAGACCTTGTCATTCAATAATTCCCGTCTGATAAGTGTGCTGTGCCCCTGGTCGGGGTTTGTTATCTCTTTGTATGTGCCAGATTTCAGTTGAAATGCGACAGTGTAATATATGGTTATATACCAGTTGTAAAATATCTATATTTAAACATTATTAAAGTTCAACATAATGCTTAATTTAACTCAAATGGGAATAAAATAGATTTGATTTTGTTTTTAGTAAAGCTATCTCAACAGAGCTTTCAAATAAGCTTAAAGCTTGTTTTTAAACTATGTTTGAAAGTGAAGCGTAATTCTTAAAAATTATATTAAAGCTCTCCTGTTCATCTTAAAGCTTTCTCTTTTAAATTTGTGCTTATAAAAAGCTCAGCTTATGCATTATATTATATATCCGTAACAATGATTTAACTTTATTTACTTATTTCGTTTTGCTTTATTTTTTTTTTTTTTGCAGTTCCCTACCACAGAGCTATAGCACTTCCGGTGCACCGCTCCAAACCAGCGGCAGTGCCCATAGCCTTGGCAGCAGCCCCAGCCAAAGTCCTAGGAGCAACCACAGCCAGAGCCAAATCCAGATCAAAGGTAACGGCGGCTATACGGCCGGCAAAGGCATCAACACGGCCAAGCAACATGAACAACAAACGAATGCGGCAGCAGCGAATAGCTCAACATCGGCTGCTGCTGCCGCTGCAGCGGCTGCTGGTGTTGCCGGTACATCAGCAGGGGCTGTTGGTGCCTACCATGCGACCCCACCCGAAAAGGAAAAGGAGAAGGATAAGGACAAGGAGAAGGAGAAGAAACGCAAGGAGGTGTCCAGTTCACGTGTCAAGAAATTCCATCGTCACTTCTCACAAGTCTCCAAGGATGAGAAGCTCATAAATTGTAAGTGCACCCATGATGAAACCAGCCAAGCACACACTTGTCAAACAGTTGATCATACAGTAAAATTTGAAATCGAATCGATGTACATATAGCAAGCTATATAATATTATATAAAATTTCATCGAAATCTGTTAAGTCGAAACTCTCCAATCCGATTCTTTATGTGTATAAACGCATAAATATCGGCAAATATATATATTCTACAATTACCATAATTGTTATATAGCTACCTATATGATATATAAACATAAACATTTCTATAGATATCCATATTCAATAGATTTTGTACAATATTCTAAGAGCCAATTTATCTATATTCATATACGATAAAACATTCAGCATGAACACAGAATTACCTACAATTGTTCTATTTGTAGACTTTTCGTGCGCTTTGGTTGGGGACATTCCGCTGCAGGGACATCTCTACATAACGGAGGAGCACTTTGCGTTCTATTCGAATGTTTTTGGTTACGTAACAAAGGTAAATACATTTTCTTTTTAAATTTCGATGCCTTATAACGAAATCTTTTGTTTTTGGTTTGCAGGTTGTTATACCCACGTCGTCGGTGACGAAAATCTCAAAGGAGAAAACGGCCAAGATAATACCAAACGCTGTGGGCGTGGCCACCGCCGATGAACGTCATGTCTTTGGCAGTTTCATTAGTCGCGAGGCAGCCTTTCGGCTGATGTGTACGGTCTGCACACAGCTAACGGGGGGCGCTGAGCTATTGCCGAAGCCTTTGCTACCCGTCGATGTGGAACTGACGGAGGAGTATCTGATTGATGATGATAGCAGCTGTTCCATTAGCGGCAATGAGAGTCCGCCACAGTTGCGTGATGCAGCTGCAGCCGCTGCTGCTACTGCCGGGCATGTCAGTTTGCAGACGGAGATGATGATCCGGCAGCGCAGTCACAGTGATAGACATTCCGGTAAGTCACCCAAATCCCAATAGTTTCTATTTTTCCCCTGCTCATTGTCTGTATGCATTCGATTGCAGATCTCCAACCGAAGAGCATCCTTCAAGTGGATGCTTTGGCCCACGGCTTGGTCACCATACGCAGCTCTGCACCACCTGTGGTACACTATGAGGAGCCGTTGCTCGTTAGCCGTCAACCTGCATCCAATTCAATGGCTCCGCCAGCTGCAAATGCTGCGCATGCGCCACCGTCTACTGCGACAATCACTTTTAGCTCCACGTCGCCTATTAATGTTGTCCCAGCTGCAGTAGGTAGCACTCCATCTGCACCATCTCCAGCACCAGCACCACCGTCGACACCACGCAACACATTGGGCGGTAGATTCGGTCAATTGCGTTCGTATCTGCATTTGCCAACGTTAACGGAACTGCATGTGCTCTATTTGGGCATTATGCTGGCCCTGATGTTGGCCATGTTTTCCGTCTTTTTGCTTTATCGCATTTTGGACATTGAGGCTAAAACTAATCTATATAATACTCCCATTGATTTTAATCTGGTAAGTTCTTTTGGAAATGTGCATGATATGATAAGCGTATCAATTTGACTGTCTTGTTGCTTTCATTTTGATTATAGCGCTCGGGCAACGATGAAGATATCTTTGCGGAAGCTTTGCGTTGGCAAAAGGAGCTGCAGGACAAAAGCACAGCCGAAGCTCAACATATTTTATCCAAGAATCTAGAACAAATATCCAAGGTGAGTGCCAACGAAGCGAATAAAAAACGTTTCAGCAACTTGCCGACAGCTTTAAAAAGCTTTCGCTCTGATGGCGGTGTGAAAATCATCAAGCTTTTCAGGCACGTTCAAATCGATCAGGCAATAAATGAGCTTTTGTTTTTAAAGCTTTTCCATTGAAGCTTTAATAGATTGTTGTTTTCAAAGCTTTTTCAGTAAAGCTTAGCCAAAGTAATGCATCTATGTAATGATAACAAACAAGCAACCTCGCGAGCTTTTTTCCGTTGGATTACGAAAGCTGTATGACCGTTGGACTTGGGGGAAGCATTACCACAGACAATTTATCAAATCGAATCGAAATTGAATCGATTGGAGTGGAATAGAGTGAAGTGGAGTGAAATCGGTTAACGGTTTTGTTTTTTTTTTAAGCTTTGCATAATCTTAATAATCTTATCGAGCGTTGGCCTATCTGTCCTGCTGGCAGACTGCCTGACTGCCATACATTCTGGGCCAGAACTAATCGCGAGTTTGTTGTTTTATGATGTGGCGCATTGGGCCATAAATTGGAGAAGGCAGCTGCCCAGAGTTAACAGTTATCAGCAGTGATATAGTATAAAAGATATATATTGTGCGAATATAATATTTATATAGACATATAATCTATGCTTATATTTATTGTGATATTCAATTTGTTTTGTTTATCTCTTGTCTTTCAGGTGCGTCGCAGCTTGGAAACGCTCTCAATGCTGATCCATGACAGAAGAGCGGGCTTCGCACAGCCGGAAACAGAGGCGTCTGTTGCCGAGGGGGCAGCGGCAGCAGCAGCAGCGGCAGTTGGATTCGATTCCGAACTGCATATGTCCAGCTCCTCCTCGTCCATAATTCAGAGCAATCAGGACTGATTTTAAAAGGCATTCGCTTCATATACATATAGATCTACATATAGAATTATACTTAGTTCTTTTTTTTTTTTTGTTTTCTTCTTTTAAACGCCTAAAGTAAACATGATTTTTTTTTCCAATAGTTTAGTGTGCGAGTCAAATATGGCACTATATTGTATAATGTATACCATAGATATATATCGTACATATATATATGGTTGATTTAACTGAACGATGGTGTGATTAGTATCTAAGTCAAATGAAATATGCATGGAAAACCAAGTTGAAACTTGGCTGTAATAGTTAATCGATATACCTATAAACCATATACATTATATACGCTATATTATACCATAGATACATATATATATATATATATCATACATCATACATCGGGAATTTCAACCGTACATTTTATAAGTAAACCTGAAACTGCTCCTGCGTCACCTGTCTGTTCCTGCTTTTGCTCCACAAAACAAAAAAACAAAAAAAAAAAAAAACAAATAAGAAACGCAAAGAAACATTTTTGATAATGATTTTGATTTTGATTTTGATTTTCAATTTCAATTTAATAATTGCTTACTTTGTTTTTAAGTTTCATGAAATAATTGAAATCAAAAATTAAAGTTATAAACCAAAAGAAAGAGGAAACAAAAATAAGGCAAAGAAAATCTTTAGGAAATCTGCTAGAAATAATAAGGTCTATGCTCTTTTCGATAACTTAAATATTCAAAATAAAATGCACTTTCTTTTGTTTAAACATAATCCTGTGATATGCATAATTAAGTTAATTTTTATATAAATATATATATCTATTTTTTTTTTTTTTTTTTTTGGGTAACAGGCGCTACAGAAAACTATTAGCAATAGATAGACAAGTTTTGCCATTTAGACACAGTGAGTGCATGTGTGTATGAGTGAGTGTGTGTGTGAGAGTGTGAGTGTGAGTGAATGTGTGTGTGTGAATGTGAGTGTAAGTGTCTAAATGGCAATAGACCTCATCAGAATGTAATTGTGCGCTGTTTTGGGGCTGCTACATTTTGTCAACAAGCTACACTAAAATAGAGGTAAAATACGTACAGAAGTAGAGAGAGATAGGGAAAGAAAGAGCACGAGCTATAGTACACGTGGCTTTCACATGTACAGACACTGTGATATATTTGTATTTTATGGCAAATTCTTTATATCATTCATAGCATCATTTGCTGCATGTGTTCATTGAATTGCATTGCAAAAAAAAAATGTAGATAGAAATACAACTCAGACAATCTTATTCAACAAATATAGATTACATGTTATATATTATAATGAGACTAAATAATTTATTAAACATTTCTATTATTAATGGAAGCCTATTAATATACCATATATACGTACATTTACATATTATTTAAGCAGCTTTATTTGGCACCTATACAAAATGATTACGCTAAAACACTTGGTTAATAAACTAGAGCGACTATTGCACTGTCACATATATAATAGAAAGTGATTAGCAAACTAATTTATAGTCTAAGCAATTGAAACACTCGTCTATCAGATTCACATGTTTGGTGACTGATAACGATTAATGATATGGCGATTAAGCCAAAGGGTTGCCTTTTGTTTACGTGGGTTTTCGCTTGCTACCAGACAGACAATATTAATAGTAATAGTAATAAAAATAATTACAATAATGATTACCAACTGCCCAAATTGCAAATTTCTTTTGTTTATTAACTACAATTTCTTATCACGCTTGATGATAAGAGAAGTAGAAGGCAAAGACAGTTGTACGACAACCATAGAGAGCTTACGTTGCGTTGATTTGTTCAAAATGTAAACAATTCTTGATGATTATTGAATAGATACGACTATTTCGAAGAGGTTTTCCTTTGTTTATATTCATCGGTGCTACTGTCTTTCATAATTAACAAATTAACACAAATCCGCTAATTGTTTGTGTATGATGTATGCGCGTTTTATGGCTATTTGCAATAACAGCGAGCTGTTAAGTTGCTGTTAAAGTTATTGCTGCCTATGCAAATATTTTATAGGGTATGCCAATGTTAATATAGACGATTTTCGTTTTAAATTTAACATTGTTTGTGTATGATATGCATACGTACATATGCTATATACTTATCCATAGTAGTAGCGTTTTACTAAGTTGCTGTTAAGACTATTACTGCTTATGTAAGTATGTTATAGGGTATACCATTGTCGATCTAATCTATTTAACATTTTAAATTGGCACGTGTTAATTCCGGCTTATTGAATACGGCAATTAGATTATTATTATAACATTAAGTACATCTTTTTGTCACAGACTAACAAATTTAAGTAGACAACAATAAATCTGATCTAAACAATGGAATCTTATCTAAATTATAAAATCGACTGAGACCAGTTTCATTATTGAAATTCGTTTGCCTTGATAGAGAAATTAAGTGTTAATTAACACAAATTTTTCACGATTTGTAGCTGGAAATTCAGGTTCATCGAATTTCAAATAAATATCTGCTTAAACTCTTCATAGATGAACCTACTTAATAATTTATATATATATATATACAGTTAATCTTTATATAATTTATTTATATACATATTGTATTGTAATACGTGTATTATAAACAATTGAATTGAATACAATTGAATTAAATATATATAAATATAAATATATAGAAATATTTTCAGTTGGAAAACCCCTTTTTACGCATTGCCATTCCAGCATTCATTATTTGCACTTTTTATTATTGATATAATGAAAAATATTGCAAGTACTCAAGTCAAAGTACCTTGGCATATCTCAAGATATTATATAAAATACACCATTCTCAAGCTTAATATAATTACGTATTTATGTAAATGGGTTAAATACCAGACGAAGATAATAAACAAAAAAACAATAACAACAGCAACAACAAAATACTGTCTCAATCTGTGATGTCAACGCGCAGACAAACGAGTATGTACATATATGTATGTATGTATGTATGTATTAATGAAAATGTCTCATGTACGAATACCTATAGATAAGCTTTTAAATCGATGCAATACGCGCACTATATAACCTCCTGTATATCTCAATTATATGTCTGTACTGATGACATTTTGTATTAAATACATAGAAATGTTCAATAAAATTTATATAACATACACATTGTATTACTTGCAAGAATCGTCTAGTATATTTATAATAAATAAATTTAGCACTGTTTACTATTTACTTAATATTATGTATTAATGTATTCTAATATCAAATGTTGGAATATGATTGAAACTAATATCTTTAGCATTGGGTCGATTCTTTGGTTCCGCATCCCAGCATTTCATTATGATTTCCATTAATTTATCACGATTTGGCAATTTAATATCCTCCGGCGGTTGGCGAAATCCCTCATCAGTCTTTCTCATAATGGCTTGACGATTCGGATTCTCTAAATAATAGAAAGGCCTCTTGCGACTCAACACTTCCCACATTATAATGGCGTAACTATATATGTCGCACTTCTCTGTGTACTTGTTTCCATTTAAAACCTGTGTGTGTAAGAATAAAAATATATCATCAATATATAAAAAAAAATATCAGACAGTAGGGACTGAGCCGGACTATAACAACTCTATTTTAACGAAGTCATACCTCTGGAGCTATATAGGTAGGAGTACCGCATGAAGATGTCATGGTTGTTGCTAGTTCGGTAACTGTGCCAAAGTCTCCAATTTTTAGGTTTAATTCCAATGTAATTAATAAGTTGTGCGGTTTAAGATCACGATGTAATATTGGTTTGGGTTTCATGTCATGTAAATAAGAAATACCCTTTAAAGATATAAGATAAATATCAATGGTAATAATGAAATGTAACGGTGATCAATATATTCTCATTCAAAATTGAAAATGTAAAAACAAATCAAAAGGACACACCTCAATGCACTGAGTAAGCCAGCCGATTGCCAACATCATTGTTAGACTCCGTTTTTTGTCGTCATGTAAGTAGTTATAGAGGGAACCAACTTCGGCATATTCCATGAGTAGGTATAGAGTGTCTTTATGATAGCTAATGCCATACAATTCAACAATATGACAATGCTTGACTCTAGATAAGAATTCCACTTCGTTTTCAAAATCATTTTTTTTCTTGTCCTGATTTGTTAAACTCTCACTAAATTCTTTAACAGCGATCAGTCGGTTACGACTATTCCATAATGATAGATAGACAGTTCCATAACCTCCTTGCCCAATACACTATTAAATGAATAATATATAAGAGATTAGTTAAAGATTGACATTATTATAGATGGATTGCAAGACCTTGTGTAGTAACAAATCCTCAAATTTTACATTTGGTACTTTGTACGGAACTGATGTTGAAAATGCCTCCGTCCATTCTCTGTATATGTATAATAATAAATAAATTAAGAAAATTGAACCTGTTTATTGCTTAATATAATTTTTTTGCCTTACCCAGTATTCTGTAGATATTTATTTAAATGTAAGAATTCGCTTAGTTGTGGACGTTTGTCTGGATCTATGTTCCAACAATCCTCAATGCATTTTCTCGGATAGTCTGCGTACCATATGATTATATCATTTATAATCGGTTGTGCACCTTTTTGTAAAAATCAATTTTATATCAATTACATATCATACCAATTACATCGACTCTTTCGCTCCATTAACAAACGTACCTCCACATATTTCCACCATTTTACGGTATGGAGGTAGTTCATTCAAATGATAGAAAGGTTCTTTGCGTGACAATACCTCCCAAAAGATAATGCCGTAACTATATACGTCACTCGCTTTGGTAAATTGATTTTTTACCTAAATATTAGAATATTTCAAAAACAATGAACTATCAAGAGTACTTGATTTGATCTTAGAAGGATCGTTGTAATGTCATACATATATTTACATATATATTTATATTTGTGTTCCAATCTACCCACCTCAGGTGCTATATAGTTAATATCGGAATTATTCATTAATAGTGTTGTATCATTGATTGGAGAGTAAAAATCTGAGATTTTCAATGATTTAAAGTCTTTGAAAAGCAAAAGATTTTGCGGTTTTAAATTACGCCAAACAAAGTCCTTTTGTTTATTTAGTAAATAATCCATGCCCTAAAATCAAAAAATAAAATATTTGAAAAACATCCAGTCATTAAAAAATTAGTAATAAGTACACAAGCCGTCTGGTACATCCAATTAACGGCATCAGCTACTGTGTAGCGACGTTGCTCCTTGCCATGTAAAAAATCGTGCAGCGATCCGCAGTCAGCATATTCCATGACTATATATAATGAATCAATTTTAACAGTAACATCATATAGTTTAATAACATTTGTTTGATCAAAATGAAAAAGTGGACTGAGTTTGTTTCTAAATTCCCTCCAGATAATATCATCATATCCAGTATGGCTCTCTAGAAATACTTTAACCGCGCGATCTTCATTTTGACAAATGCCTTTATGGACTGTTCCAAAGATGCCCTTTCCAATTTTCTATACGGAATATAAGTGTTTTCAAATTTTAGTCCGACTGCGATGTAGTTAATGTAATTTGAACAAACCTTAATTAATTTTACGGTTGCCACTTGCACAATGGGTACTTTATCAGGAGAAATCGAATCAATGTTTCTATCAGAGGAAATTAAAAAAATTGATAAATAAATTTAATAAATAACTAATAGTTGCATAATAAACTTACTTTGAATTTGTTATTTGTATATCCAAGTCGATTAATTCTTTAAATTGCGGTCGTTTCTTAGGATCGTGATCCCAACAACTTTCAATTATTTTACTTGTAACCGAATGATTGAACTTTACTATATCACTTAGGGAAGGACGTTTACCTGTGTGATTTAAATGTATTTAAGTGAAAGAACTGAAACGGAATTGAGTACCCACCTTCTTGTATGTGCATCATCAACTCGCCAGAAGATTCGCCCTTTAAATTATAGAAAGGCAGTCGACGGGACATTGTTTCCCAAAACACCATGCCAAATCCGAATACGTCTGCAGCTTGACTATATTTTCCACTGCTTGTTACCTAAGTTTCATTACAACAAGTTTTTTGTTTTAAATTCTAGTTTAGGTTTGAATTTTTTGTAGAATTACCTCAGGTGCTATATATTCAAAATTCCCACGGTGCTTCAATAAATCTGTATCCGTTTTCGGTGTGCATATACATGTAATTCTTAATATCTGAAAGTTTTCACAAAGAACCATGCTGTGCGAGTGCAAGTTCCGATGTTTATATTCAGGTTGTTGTCTTTGTAAGTACGCCATACCCTTTAAACAGATATATCTTTGTATAAATAGAAGAATGCAATTTAAAATATATGTGTATAAATTTTAAATTACCGAAACTGCCTGGCTCATCCACCTTAGAGCGTCCTTTACGAAATATTCACGCAGTTCATCTCCATGCAGAAAGTCGAATAGAGAAATACTTTCAGCATATTCCATTAGTATATATGTAGAATCTATATCGTAAACAATACCATACAGTTGGATCACGTTTGTATGTTTAATCTTTGAAAGCAGCTCGAATGCATCTTCATAATCGCTATTTATATGATTATGTTCATATTGTTTAGCTGCAGCCGTCTTGTCGCCCCAAATACACTTATACATATCCAAAGAGTCACCAATTCTCTTCGAAGAAGAAATTACAGATATTAAATTGATATTAAATTGAAAAGTTAAACAGAATGTTTATAAATACCTCTATAAATTTAATGTTTGAAATGAGAACAGTTGAAGGGCGATGTGGAAATATGGAACAAAATTTGTTTTCTGTTTCTCTGTGAAAAGTTTTATGAATAAATATCTATTAACAAAGAAATATCATATAAAAGACTTACTCCGGTTCACACAAGAAATTACTTAAAGCTTTAAGTTGATTGAATGTTGGTCGTTTTTGGGGGTATTGATGCCAACAATTTGTAATCAATAGTTCTGGCGATTTTAATGATGAATTTCTGATATCTTTTAGTGGCGGACGTTCCCCTAGTTATACATTATAAAATGAATATAATTTAATGAACTAATTTATTCAATCCTTTGAATTTTACCTTGCTCTATCTTTCTTTTTGCCACTGTTTCGTCTTCGCCGGTAAGGTTCCAGAAAGGTTTCTTTCTTGACATCAACTCCCAAAAGATTATACCATAGCTGTAGACATCACTTTCTTTGGTGAACTTTAGATTTGAAAAAAGCTAAATTCAAATCGAAATAGTTGATATCAAAATAGGTATTGCTTAGTGAGTAAGCATTTGTTTTGAAATATATACCTCAGGTGCGCAATAGGGTAAATTTTTCTCTGCAAATGGCATTTTCTTCACTTTCTCCAAATGCCAATTCCCAATTTTTAAATAATTAAAATTATTATATAAAAGAATATTTCGTGACCTTAAATGTCCATGTATAATTCCGTCTCCTTGATTATGCAAGTATGCCATGCCCTGAATGAGAAAATAAAAATGAAGTTTCATCTAATATATCTGTTAAATAAAATGATAATACCTCAGCAGCTTGACCCATCCAATCAAGAGCATCGTCCAATGAATATTCACGTTTGTTTTCCACATGTATGAAATCGTATAGAGAACCGCACTCTAAATATTCCATTAGTTGATATATTGAGAGACCCCTATCAATAGCACCGTGCAATTCAAGAAGATGTATATGCCTAACTCCCACAACTCTAAGGACTGAGTCAACAATATCAACTCTTGTGGCATCATCAGGTTCATATGTAAAGAATTTAACTGCTATTGTTTTTTTAAGCAGCTCGGCTTTAAAAACCATGCTATAACTCCCAGAGTAAATAACCTGAAGAATAGACCATCTATAAAATTATTTAAATGCATAGTATTTATGTACTTACTTCTTCCAACGTTAAATCTGAGGTGTCTACAATAGGCAGTTCAGTAGAAATTTCAGAAACTCTATTTTCTAAAGAACTTAAGTATTATAAATTAAATTAAAATTAAAATAAATGCATTTCTTTAATAAAATAAATTTATATTAACTTACATAACATCTCCAGTTATATTTCCCAGTTCTTTTAATTCTTGAAATTCTGGCCTTAGTAATGGTTGTTCAGCCCAACATCTTTCAATCAATATTTGTGGGAATTTATAAGGACATTTTTGCATATCATCTAAAGAAGGACGTTCGCCTGAACAATAATGTCATGTTAATTATAGTTTGTCTATTAATGTTTATTGATTCAGGGAAAATGTTTTCATACCCTTTTGAATCTTAGTTAAAATATCAGAAGAAGACTCTTTCTCTAAATGATAAAAGGGCTTCTTGCGGTTTATAACTTCCCAAAATATAATGCCAAAGCTATATACATCACTTTCTATAGTAAACTTTCCACCTTTAGTCACCTAGTTGTAAAATATATAAAATAATTATGTTAGATAATACCAGTGAATGTGAGACATCAATTTCATTTTGTTCAATACTAACCTCAGGTGCAATATAAACTTTGTCGGGGTTTTTTTTCAATAAAGTTGCATCATCTATGGGGCAGCAAAAATCCGTGATTTTAATAATATTGTTGAAAAATAACAGATTTTTAGTCTTTAAATTGCGATGTACAAATTCTTTCCGTTGACTGAGTAAGTAATCCATGCCCTAAATAACATTAATAGGGTTTTATTATATAAGTTATTTTGTAAAAACGTCAATTACCATAGCGGTCTGGTACATCCAATCAAAAGCATTATCCAAACTATATTTACATTCCAATTTATAATGCAAGAAATTATAGAGTGATTCACGATCTGTATAATCCATGACTAATTTGCATGAATCGCTACAATTGGTAATATCATAAATTTTAATTATATTTGCATGATCGATGTAAAGAAACCACTCCAATTCAGCTTTCGAATTCTCGTTCAGGTGTATTCCTAGAAATGTTTTAACGGCTCGTTCCTCATTTTTCCAAAGTTCTTTAAGAACTATTCCAAATGCCCCACACTCAAAAGCCTGTAATACAATTTATTGGGTGAATAATTCGATTATTAAAATAGCTTATTTTATTACCTTTGTCTGTTTCAACACCTTAGATGCTGGGATAATCTATAATTTAACATATTGCGAAATTAATTCGATTTATAAAACAATTTAATAAAACAATTTATTTAATTACCTTTGATTCAAAAGCCTCAGATGTTGGAGGAATCTGAATTAAAATATATTTTTGCAAATAATTCGTTTCAAAAAATAATTTATTAAATTACCTTCATTGGTTTCAATACGTCAGATGTTGGAAGAATCTGCAATAAAATGTATTGTGTAGATAATTCTACTTTAAAATAAATTATTTATTAAAATACCTTCATTGGTTTCAGTACCGTGGGCTTTGAAGGGGATGTTGGGGTAACCTATAATACAACATATTGAGAGAATATTTCGATTTATAAAACAATTTATTAAATTACCTTTGATTCCGACATCTCAGATATTGAAGGAATCTACAATAATAAAATATATTTTACAATTAATTAATAATTGTATTTATAAAATAATTCATAACATTACCTTCACTGGTTTTATTACGTCAGATGTTGGAAGAATCTGCAATAAAATATATTGTGTGGGTAATTCAACTTAAAAATAAATAACTTGTTAAAATACCTTCGTTGGTTTCAGTACCGTGGGCTTTGAAGGTGATGACCGAAGTAAATTAAAAAATGTCCGCTTTATCGGTTTATCCGGGGTTCTATGAAAATGTTGTTAGCCAAGTCATTAAAATCCATTTATTATGTATTATACTTACTCTAATAATTTTATTAATTCTTTAAAAGTAGGCCGTTTTGTCGTATCTGGATTCAAACAAGACTTAATGTGGTCTAATATATTGTCATTACATTTTGTTATCTTCCGAGTTCTATCCATAATTGATTCCACAAGTAGTCCAAAAGGAAGTTGAAGAGTCGTCTGAAAATCTTGTCTATTCAGAAGCTCCAAAAAAATAATGCCGTAGCTATAGACATCAATTGTATCAGAAACATTTCCGAATTTAAGCTGATGTTTCAAAAATATGGAAATCATTATTATAACCAAAATTTATAAGTTTATCAGTTATTCATTGTTGCAGTGGTAGTGTAGTAGTGTTATTTGGTTATTAAAACAATACTGACCTCGGGTGGCATATAGACAGTATCAGGATTAGTTTCCAATATAATGTCATCATCAAATGGAAAACAGAAGTCTGATATTTTTAAGTGATTAAATTCATTAAAGAGCATCATGTTTTTGGTTTTTAAATTTCCATGTACAAAATGTCTGAATTTTGTAAGTAAATAGTCCATACCCTGTATAATTACATATATATATATATATATATATGTATATCGAACAGAACAGTTTTTTTTATTCTATATATAACATACCTCGGCAGCCTGAGTCATCCAGTTAAAAACATTATCCAGAGTATAGTCATACTGCGTCTTACCATGTAAAAAGTTATGGAGGGATCCGCACTCTGAGTATTCTGTTAGCATATAGATAAGGGGATTTCTATCCGTGGTGATAATTGTCCCATATATAATGATAATATTTGGATGCTCAGTGTGTATAGATCGCCTGATTAGATCATTAAATTTGCTTACATTGCAAGTTCTATTCAGATCTTTAAATTCCTTTATGGCTCTGTCATTAGAACCCAAAGTTGCCTTATAAACAACTCCAAAAGCGCCTTCACCGATTTTCTGCAGATTTTAAAATGATTTTATATACATACATGTAAAAGATATAAATTTGATAGATTAATTTAACCTGCTTGAATTGAAATGTGTATGGTACTGTCACTCCCGCATTCACAGCAATCACATCCAAACCTTTTCCATTCTTGGTCAGTCTGAAATAATAGGAAATTATCGAAATCAATGCTTTCTAATTTACGTAAGGTGACTTTGACTATTTTCTTTTATTAATGTTATTATTTTGCATTCCCTAATTTATGTCCCATAACTATTTTTATAAAATTTTGTGCCTACACATATACATCCTTTGTACTGTTTAAAATCCATTTCATATTCGGTCTATTCTCTGGGTCGTGTTGCCAACATGCATTGATTATCCTTATGACCTCACAGTTTTCTTTCTTCGTTTGTATATCACCAAAATCCGGGCGTTTACCTATAACATTAACATTTAGATAACAGTGAAGTAGTGCCGATATCTGATTCACCTTTGAGAATGCTTGGCGAAATATCGGAAAATCTATATCCCAGATCATAAAAGGGCTTTCTACGTGTTAATAGCTCCCAGAATACCATGCCGAAACTGTAAACATCGCAAGCTTGCGTACACGTTTTATCCTTGTCTATTACCTATAGCAAAAAAGGTTTCCGGTTATATAGCACTAAAACATTAATTCAATTGAAATACCTCGGGAGCGACGTATCGGTTTAGTATCAAATCGCTGCGGTCTTGTCTGGGGAAACCGCTTATCTTTAGGAAACGAAAATTATCTGCTAGCAATAAACTCTTTGTACTTAGATTAAAGTACATTAAGTGTGGATCTTTAGAATGTACATAGGCAAGCCCCTGTAAGATAGAATTTGTAATGAGTGAATGTATTATATTTCTGAAGAAGAGCTTACCTGAGCAAACTGTGTCATCCAATTCATAGCTTCAGTAGTTGTGTAACTTCGTTGAGGATCTCCATGCAAATAATCATGCAGATTTCCACAGTCTGCATATTCCAAATATATGTGATCCGAAAATATTCGCTTTATTGCGATAATGTTCTGATGTATAAATTGCATCAAAAATTGAAGGTTCAAATCTGAAATTCGACTGTTATCGATAGACAGTATCACAATAACTTCATTATCGTGAACAGCTGATTTTCCAAAGCCATAAGATCCGTATTCGATTAACTAAATGAAACATATTGTTCTTATCTTTAAACAATTGTTGATAATATAGAAGTACATATGGAACGTACCTCAGTCAAGTCTAAATTGTCCACTTCCGCTTTTTTCTTTACGTTTCCCATTATTCTATCTTAATTGTGTTTTATCCAATATTTTGTAAACTTTAATTCAATTGTATATTTATCTATTATTACATACAAAATAGTATAATAAATATATATAAATTTATATGTTATGTTTATGTTTATATATATTTGTATGTGTATAAGTACTGTAACTCTTTGTTCACACGAAGTTAACCCTTTCGGCACGCCGCGTCAATTGATACTAACCGCAAATTCGGGTTATACATATTTTACTGATACAACCTATTCGCAAAATGTTGAATTTGATAAGCGAGCTATAAAGAGTGTTTGTCAGAGAGCGATAGAGTGGCGATAGAAGGTGAAAAAGGCGAAACTGATATCTTTTATTGCAGAGAGTACCTTATCACCAAAATGAAAAAGTTTGTCATAATATAAATAAACGATCGTCTACGTTTTAATGACTGTAAAGCCTATTTAAATCTATTTGTTTTATAAGTGTTTAAAAAGAGATCACAATATGTTGTTGTTGTATGCCAATTGAATGATATTAATTAGATTACCTTTTACCCTAAATAACATGATCATCAAATAATGAAACATTGTTATTTAAATAGATTATTTAAATAGTTAAGTTGGTCGAATAGTTCAAGCACAATGAACTAATGCAATGTTGTGCGCATAAAGGACTTTCTGTAGTAAGCATGTGAGCCAACCAATTGGAAATAAGGTCTTGACCTAGGAACTATATCGTAGGTAGGTATAATTAAATCAATCTACGTATACTATATGTTAGTTTAGGTAGTTATTGCAATAGGTATTATTTCCATTTTATAGAGATACTCGTACTGTGATTGCATGCAACCCCTTTTCGGTCTGCCATACAACCGTCTGGCGAATTCCCACGCATTGTACTATGACTTGAATTTTCTCATCGTGTGAAAAACGGCAGCCGGCTTAAAAGTCAAGACTCAGATTTTCAAGATAATTAGTGCAGTGGAAGCTCCTGAGAACTTTTTATTTTCTTGCTGCTGTTGTTACTGTTGTAGAAAATATACATTCCCCCTGCAGTTTAACGACCACAATCAAAACCAAGACACCCAACGCATTCACTTGTCCACCAATTGAGAGAGAATGTGTGAGAGAGAGAGAGAGAGAGCACCCACCGGGACAAAAATTATGCACTAGAAATGTGAATCTTCATTAAAAATTCAACTAATTTCATATTCAGCTTCTTATAAGACGTCGCCCGGCAATGGCCTTAAGACGTTGCAGTTCCAATTACATGACTTGGTGGTGGTTTTTGTTCCTTTTCCACTTCGGTCCCCTAACGCCTTGCACGAACTCAACACACGCAACTCTGACGATGATAGAGAAGTTTGTCGTTTGAGTCTTTGGTTTCACTCAAGCTCAAAATTCCCATTCATCTTTGGGGGTGAGTTGCACTTGTTGTTCACGGCTTGCATCGCTGGCTCTGATAAGACTCTCAGTCGCCTAAATTGGACTAATATAATGGAATCGAATTGAAATTCTCTAAATAATGTAAATAATATTTTAGATATGAAATAGCTCTAGCTCTAGCATCGTCGATCGAATTAGCATCCTCTCTCTCTCTTTACTTTAGAGCTATAGACTAATTCAAATGAACTATCGATCGATGAAAGTTCTTCATGCTTGCTGATTGTGAAAAGTTTCAAGTTCGCATCGCAAAATCTAAGCTGTTGGGCAATCCGAACGGAAGCGCGATAATTAATGCAAAACTGCGAATGTTAATTTGTAAATCTGTAAAATAGCAGCAGCAATAACAATAACAAGGCAGACTGACAAATAATGCATAAATATTAAACAAAGATAGTAGTTAAAAAAAAAAGAAAAAAAAAAAATAGAAACAAGATTCTCAGCGCCGCTTTTTGGGGCTGTGAGAAAATTCTGTTCCTTGAGCCGCGAAAACGGAAACAATGCGGCGTTATATATATGTTTGTATAACTATGCATATAGTATATACTATTTCTTGACTTTGCGTTTTTGTTATTGTTGTTGTTTTTTTTTCATTTTTTTTTTGTCGTAATGGCAGCTAAAAATTCAAATCGACCAACCAACTGTAATTAAAGTTGAAGAGGCAGCCCACCGTGGGAAGAGCTGCACTTGTTTTGTTTTGTCTCAACAAATTTTCACACGACAAGGCAACTTTTCCCATGCCGATTTAAATCGGTTATACTTAGGGTTGGGTGGTACGGGGCATATATATTTATATTTTTTTTTAACAGCTACCATCTAGCAGGTCATTTGAAAAATAAGAAGAAGAGAACGCAAACATATTAAATCATAAAAATAAATATATATACTGACATAGTTTGTTCTTTGCATTTATTAATTTTTAATTTGTCTCTTATGCATAAAATTTGTCTTTTTTCTTGCTGTTTATATTACAAAATTATATGATTTTTTTTCTTTTTATATACATATCTCAATACAGATATATATATATATATATGTATATGGTCTAAAAGTTGGGCTTATATTGCATTTCATACTATTTGCATTAGGTTCTACGCTGACTCTACTACACTCGGTGTTTCGTTTTGAGAGTGGAATGTTGTACAAAATGGTCAGTGTGATTAAAAACAAGGATTCACTTAATTTACTTATAGGCAATGCTATTGTATAAACCCAACAGATGTATGTACGCTATGCTATATTTAACTACAATAACATAATTATTATGTATGTGTGTGTGTGTGTGTGTGGTTGTTATGCCTGTTCGATTTATGTACAATTATATGTTTCTATTGGTACAAGAACTAGCACTACGAAATCATTGATAGACTTAAATACAATTTGGAATCGAATCGAAACGTTGGCTAGATTTCGAGTTGAGATTAAGAAAAACATATAAAATAATATTAAGAGAGACAGGGGGAGATTTTTTCGATAGTTTGCACGACTTCTTATCAACTAAGAATGTTTGTAGGCCTTAACAAATTAATAGACGAACTAAAATTATGTGCTAGCAGAGCTTTAAATAACTTGGCATAAATAAATTGTATGTCGAATTGCAAATGAATGCAATAATAGTTATAGTTATAGTAATGGTAATGGTAATCTTTATAGTAATAATTATAATTATAATAATAATAATAATAATAATAATGATGCCGCACTCAAGACAAGCCGCTCCCATGACTATTCCATTGCACTTCCGATATGGAGGGCAGTGTTTGATGCGATTGCTGCTGTTGTTGCATGCCCTGTTGCAAACTCGATCCGCTTGCGGGTGAATTGCTGTTGTTGCTATTGTTGTTGTTGTTGTTATTATTATTGTTGTTGTTGCTGTTGCTGCCGGTGCTGCTGTTGGTATTATTGTTGTTACTGATGCTTGTGATGTTGTTGTTATTATGACGCGTACGCATTACATCCTCAGCCTGGTTACAATGCGAACGTGGTCCCGGTTCCGGCGTATACGTAAATGTGAGGCCTGTGGCATAGATAATACCATCATTGCGCACTAACGATATAGGCACCTGTGTGGGCTGTCTCACCTGCATGGTCAGAGTAAGTTTATCATTATAAGTTGAGCATATTATACGGCATTCAACTTACCCAAAGCCA
Source organism: Sphaerogastrella javana (assembly GCA_037040025.1). NCBI lineage: Eukaryota > Metazoa > Arthropoda > Insecta > Diptera > Drosophilidae > Sphaerogastrella > Sphaerogastrella javana. Next base: position 25,014 of record JBANCZ010000261.1, on the reverse strand, counting down.
TTCGCCGCGAAACTGTGATATTTCGGGCACGACGCACAGCAGTGTTTCCGTGCATCGGTACATGGTCTCCGCCTCAACATCACCGAACCACACCTGCAAATGCGGCGTAAAATTGTCACCGCTTAGTTCCAGCATGGCCACATCGCCGCCACCATTTAGATTCAATGAATTCACAATCGGAACAGGCGTCACTGGTGAGCTAAGGACAAAAAAAAAATCATATTTGATTATTTAAATATTTTGGACAGTGTGTATGTGGTTACTTACGCAACGGGGCCCATGCCCTCGTAGAATTGATATTCGGCTTTGTCGGTTGATATGATTGTCCAGCAGGCGCCATCGTTGATCATCTCTTTGTTGGGCTCCTTGGGGCAGGGTGTTGCCTGGAACTGTATAATCTTCTCCTGCGATAAGCACAAGTACATGCGATCCGTATCCTTCATGTAGAAGGCACATTTATGCAGCTGTGAGACCGGATCATCGGCCTCTAACAGCGCCATCTGTTTGTCCACCTTGCGTATGATGAGACGCGGCAGTGCCATGCCAGTGACAGAGCACACCAGCTTCACAGTGGCACCATAATGTATATAACCATCGCGCACCAGAAACTCCTCCGATTCGGACTCATTGTCATCGAGCAGATGTATCGTAAAGGCGCCCCATTGCGTGGACGATGCATGAAAATGTCCATTCTCCACATGCAGATACCGTGTAGAGACAGTCTGGGAGCGCAGGCGGTTGAATAGGGCCACATTGGTGCCGCTGGCTATACACAGGTCGGCGTTCTTCAGCGACTGCTTCTTCTTGGACGGCTTCGAGATGACCTTAATGCGCTTGGAGTTAAAGACGCCAATGTCATGACCATTGCCATAGAACATCTTCACCGACAGCATGAAATGTTTGCGTTTATCCGAATCCGATATGAATAGCGTCTTGGCAGCACAGTATTGTTTGCCATTGAGATCCAATTGCTGCATATCCTGATCGCTGCTCCCAATGCCAATGAATGCGCACAATTGTGCCCCCTGTTCACCCTCGCCCTGCTGCAGCATCTCCTCGTACCGTCGCCGCCAGCCGCTACCAAACAGATAGATGCAGGGCGGCGGGCAGAAGAAGCGCTTCTCATTGCCGTAGGATTTCTGGGCCACCTATAACCAGAAAAAAAAACAACGAAAAAATTCCGACAATTAAAATGAAATTCAATTAGGCTTTAACTAATCTAATAAAGGTAATACCATATTACACCTATACATATAAATTCAATGATAATAAAAAATAATAGTAATATAATAATCATCATTGATTATATCGACAGCGACAAATCGCAACGAAATCGTAACAAATACAAATTGTTAACCGCAGCAATGCAGCTGTTAAATTTTTCGTATAATTAATTTCAATTATTTTTTATATTTTATTGTGGCCGCCGTTTGCTTAATTTGCGCTCAGTCAACTGTGAAGGATGCGGCGTTGCCTGGACGGCGGCCGTTGCCAAGATAGCCACCACAACCGCAAATATGCCCCACTGTACTCAACCGAACAATCGAACTGCACAACAATTTGTCGCGGTGGAGCACACTTTATCTATAGATCGTTAGATCGACTGAAGGGCCAACAGTAAAGAATTTTTTCTAATAACTTGTGTGTAATTTAATTTAAGTTCTAAATATGAATTTAAAGTAAAGTTTTCTAACTTAGAAAATATTATTTGAAAATCTTTGAAATTTATATACTTCTTTAAACATTTTTATATCGCTTAGATCGGCTAAAGGGCATCAATTTTTATGCAAATATAATAGATGAACATAATTTTTTATAATATTTTAATGTAGCTTTTAACTATATAAAAATAAATTTGTATGTATGTATTCTTTAAATTTTATATATTTTTTCTTGATTTTTTTCTATATGTTTCATTAATTAATGTCTAAAGAACAAAAATTTTCAGGCAGGCAAAATAGAAGTTCAAAATTTTTTTAAAAATTATTTTTGTGTAATCTAATTAAGGGTTTAAATATGAATTTATAGTTGTATAAGATTTTAAATGTCCTATTTTTAGCACATAGCAAACTTTGCTAATAGATAATTAGATCGACTAAATGGCAACAATTATAATGCTGAAGTTGCGAATTTTATAAATTTTTTGTAATTTAATTAAGGTTTTAAATGTGAATTTATAGATGTATAAGTTTGTGTATGGTCTTTAAATTTTATTTATTTTTAAGACGTATTTTTTTAAATAAGTTTTTATATTTTTTTTTTTTCATATAAAAAATTTTTATATTTGTTATTTATATTTTATATATTTTTTCCACATTTTTTCTGTATTTTTTCTGTATTCTTTATGTATTTTTCTCTATATATATTTTTTTTTTAATTTTATTAACTTTTTCTCTATTATGTTTAATTCATTTTTTCATTCGATCTGTATCCTCTTGGTAAAGTTAGCTATGGGTGGGATTTGTGACGTCACAGGAGTGAAACTTGCAGCTTATGAATGAGTATTACCTTGGCATGCAGTATGACTATGACCATGTCGTTGCGCTCGCGCATATACTTCTCCATGGCATCGCGGGTCAACTTCTTCTCCTCGATGTGTGTGCGGTAAGGGCCCGGCACGGCAACCGGCAACATGGACAGTTGCATTTGCTGCTGCTGCTGCTGCTGCTGTTGTTGTTGATGATGCACTTGCAGCTGCTGCTGTTGTTGTTGTTGCTGCTGCTGCTGCTGTTGCTGCTGTGGCGGCGGCGCACTGCCCAGTCCAAAGTGCGGCATGTCCTGACTGTGACTGTGAGTGTGGCTATGATGTTGATGTGGATGTTGATGCGGATGTGGATGTGGATGCTGATGACTATGCAGCTGTGTGTGTGAGAGAGTGTGGTCCAGTGAGTTGCTGTTGCTGCTGGTTCCGGCTGCTGTTGCGGCTGCTGCTGCTGCTGCGTTCTCGTAGGCAATGGCGGGCGGGGCGGCAGCAACGGCGTTTAAATTAAATTGGCTGTAGCTCTTCATTTATGCACATGCTGTTTTAAATGCTTTCAAGTTTTTGGGCCTCTCTCTCTGCTCTCTGCTCACTCACTCTGTATCTTTGTGTCGTTCTTATGGTATTTCTTCTTGTTGTTGCTTTACGAATTCGATTTGTTTTGGCAAATTGTTGTTCACTTTGGCACTTGTTTCATTTGTTTCACTTGTACTTTTTGTGTTATTGTCTTCAATTCGTATCCTTGCACACACGCACACACTGAACACAACACAAGGCAAAACAACAGAACAGAGCAAAAGAGAATCGATGTAGAAACAGAAATAGAAACAGAAACAGAAACAGAAACAGAAAACCGTAAGAGAACAAAACGAAACAGAACAGAACAGAAAACAGAAAACAGAACAGAACAGAAAACAGAATAAAACGGAGCACAACACACGCAGCAAAGCAAGCAGCAGCTGTCGTTTCTCACGGTTTTTTGTTTCGGTTTCGGTTTCGCTTTCGGTATCGGTGTGTTCGACTGGCCGCAATGGCCACCAATTAATTAATCGGGTCTTGCTAGGAGTGCGCTCTATTAAATGCGTCTGTTGCGCGTTGCGGCTGGCTGCTGTTTAAACTTGAAACTAAAGTGCGGAAACTGATTTATAACAAATAAAAAGAACCGACCCTACACACACACAAGCAGCAGCTACCAAACAAACTAGGGTTGTTGTTATCCTATCGATACAGCTAACTATCGATATAGCGATGTATAATCGCAAGTGTAGCACAGCAAACAAGGTTACACATATTGCCGCCAACAACATTAACCATAATTGACAGTGACGTCATATTGTAATTGCAATAATTAAATAAATAATTATGAATATAAATAAATATAATATGCACAATTCTTTTGCACACGACACACCTAATAGAACTTGTACATTTACCAAATCATCGATGCCATGACTATCGAGTACTTGTACTTGGCATCGATAAACAAGTTGGCAGCTCTGGTTGAGAGTTGAACAAACAAGTTGGTTATCGCCATACGTTGCGTGCGCTTCAAAATTTCAATATTTCTAGAACGATTTACAGACATGGATCAATTCAAAGGCTTGCAAAAAACACTATACATATGGACTGATAACGCGGAGCTAGACAAACGCGTGGAAACACTAAAAGCAGCCACTGGTGGTGAAATTGCCCTAGAGAATGTACACCGTTTGTCGTTTTGTAAGTGCTAATCAAAGGTGTGAGTCAGCATGTTTTGTTAGCCAATATTTTGATGTTTTTCCTTTCCGCAATATACGCATTACAGCCTCCTATGCTAACTCAAGTTTCGACCTAATTGTCATTGAATGCGCTCAATTAACCGACAATTATGTAAAACTGCTGCACATGCTGAAGCCCAGCGGCAAGCTGCATCTCTTTGCCTATATTGGACCGGCTGCCAGTCTGTTGCAGGAAATCAAGTTGTCCGGGTTTATTAACTGTTCCGAGGATGCTGCTGCAAAGACACTGACGGCTGAGAAGCCTGGCTATGAGACTGGGTCATCGGCTAGGCTGTCGTTTGCCAAGAAACCTGCCGGCATGAATGTATGGAAAATTAGTGGCGATGATGAGGAGCTAATCGATGAGGAGGATCTGCTGGATGAGGTGGATAAACAGAAGCCAGATCCCGCAGGTCTGCGTGTGTGCAGCACCACCGGCAAGCGCAAAGCATGCAAAAACTGTTCCTGTGGTCTGGCCGAGGAGCTGGAAAACGAACAGGCCAGCAAATCAGCCACCGAGAATGCCAAGTCCAGCTGCGGCAATGTATGTACAAAAAATATTTGTTAATGATTACATAAGTTTCAATTTTCATCATTTGTTTATAGTGTTACTTGGGCGATGCGTTCAGGTGCTCCACATGCCCGTATTTGGGAATGCCGGCATTCAAGCCGGGCGAGAAGGTGCAGCTGGCTGATAATCTGCTGAAATCTGATATTTAGTTACTTAGATGATCATTATCTACACATAAGAACAATTTATTAATCAACAAAATCAATTTCACATGTAAATAGAGAATACATCAAAAATATAAAACGCGCACGTACAACGCCTCACAGCTCGCATGGTGTACCCTTGATGAGGTCGGTGTTCTTGCCAGTCAATATGCGATAGTTGACGGCCGTGTGATCCAGCTCCTTGTACAGATATGTGGGCATTCTGTCCGACAGCACCCACAGTGAGCCCTCTCTGTCCAGCTTCAGGTCATTGGGGAAGACCAATGTATGCGAAGCGGAATCAATCAGACCCTGATTATCCGGTGTATATGGACGCTTGCGATTCCAGCAAGCGATGGCATCCTTGTTAACCTGCGTGTAGAAGATCACATCCGTCTCCTTGTCGTAGACCTCAGCTGTGGACTGTCCGTTCATGCCGCGATCGCCGACAAATTCAAAGTTGTGATAAGCCTCGCCGCCATTGACAAAACTCTCGTTTTGGAGCACACGATTGGAGACCTTGAACTCCTTGGTGCTGGCCAGGGCATGGAAGTAAATATCCCTGGTATGATCGCGACCCATTGGACCCACAGCCATGCCAAAAACACCATCAGTCCATTGGAAATTCACGCCGGCCACATTGAAGTCGCCCTGCAGCGGATCAAAGTGGAAATAATTGTGCTTGACGCGATAGGATTTATCATTGCGGAAGTCATAGACCACAACGCCATAAGCACCCAAGTCGGGTACATAGGCGAATGCATCATCGCATGAGTTCCTTTCCACATCCACAATCTGTAATTGAATTAAAGTTAGTAAGAGTTTTGGTGTAACTTCCTCATAGATATACGCACAATATTGGCGAAGAAAGTGTCCTCCTTGCATTGTTTGGCGGGTATGGCATAGCGACGCACCAGCTGATCGGTTTTCAGATCAAAGACCAGTATGGAATTGGGTGTAATCTGCTTGGGATTGCCCAGAATATCGGCAAGACCCGTATCCAAAACCCACAGACGATCACAGGCATCGACCTGAATGCGGAAGGTCGATATGATGGTGGCATTATTCTGCAGCTCTATACCAGCATCCTTGGCCTTTTCCGCATCCAGACGACCACCGGAGGGTGTCTTCTCGTTCTGTGGCTCCACCTCAATGGGCAGCTTATTGGCATCCCAGTTGGGATATGGATGCAGCACGGGTGATTTCTCATTCGTGGACAAATCAATGTAGTTCAGTGTGGCAGCCACACCAGCTTTCCATCTGTACAGAAAAATCGAATGTTAAATATTAGCTATCTTTTTTTTTTTTGGCTATTTTATGGCCAAGTAGAACAACACTGCTGTCGTAGATTGTATGCATATTCTTAATGAAATTCGTGCAAACAGGAAAGTCCCCAAAAATGACGTCATGCGGCGATTGGTAACCGAAAATAGTTGATAGATCTGTTTTGATATAATCGGAGTGCGTTTATCACGAGGCTAAGAAATGCGATGTAACCATTTTGTGCAGGCATTAAACAATTAGTTGTCAACAGATTTGCATAAGAGTCATTTAAAATGCAAATACTATGCTACCAACAGCACGAACAACAACCGAAAAAAAAAAAAACAGAAAACCGTCAACATAATAAATATGGACAACTACCACTACTACCAATACTGTTTGAGCCAACAACAATCCATTGAACAACCGGTTTTCCCAGCCAAATTGGTTTTCGCAAGCCAATTACAATCAAATAAAAACAAAAAATCCAAAAACACAAACAAAAATATTGTTAAAGAAGTAACCATTTGGCTAGATGGTAATATTGAAATAACTTGGCTATATAGTAGTTATTTTTTTTTTGTTTTCTTTTTTTTTGGCCACTTACCTTGGCACCGTGACAAAGATTTTGTTTTCCCAACGCTCCAAGCCAAGTGGCAAATTGTTCTCGGCAATGTAATGGCCGCTGCGCTTGGCCTCCGCCTCGGCCTCAGCGCTGGGCCAATCGAAGGTCAACTGCTTCCACGAGAAGCGTTCCTCCAGCTTGGCATTGATGGCCACAAAGCAGCACAAGCTGATAACGCACACAACCATCGCATTCATAGCAAACATCATCGCTTCGACTTTGATGATCTCTCAGTTCTTTGTTTTTTATTGGGATTTTTTCTTTTTTTAGGAAATTTCCACGCTTGATTCACCAGCGACTGATTGGAGCTTGCGTTGCGTTCAAGCTGAGCGCGCTAACTGCTTGACCTGAGCTCCGCTGCGAGCTTAATATGCTCGCACTGTTAGCTGAGAAAGCTCACGGCAGAGCTTTTACAACGGAGCGCAAGCTTGGCGCTCAGCCTGTGCGCAGGCGTTGGCAGCTGTGAATGAGCCGGCAAAATTAGCATAGCCGGAAGGTAAGAGTATAAATAAACGCTTACCTGTAAAGGGAGCGTGTGTGGCATAAATCTTTAAATAAATGCAATAAATGAACGAGAAGATATAGTATACTATATACTCTATACTATATATATATATATGTATAATGGTTGCAGTTTCTTGCCAACGATTTGGGCTCACAAAGCTTGTGCATGGTGTGGTGCACATGTAATTCAATTGAAAACAAACACAAACTTGTTTCGATCTTCGACCCAAACAAGTTTTCTAGCCAAGAATATGGAAAACTGCGGTTGGGCTAAGAATTACATAGAAAGCCGGTTTATCTCTAGAGGAAACTATACGAATGTCAATGTGGAAAGTAAGCCATGACGCAGCGAAAATACCCTCTCTATATGTAATTAAAACATCATTTGAATTTTAGAAATTAAATTCAATTGAATTGTACTTATATAATCTTGATTGAGTGAAAAGATTAATGATATAGTATTCTGTTTTATACTATAGCAAATTAGATAGAAGCAAAACACATTGTAAGAATTTCGTAATACCCTACAAATGAAATCTAAGTTCAAAGCATTTGGCATATTAAACCCGTGTTGAATATTTATCAAGGGTTCATTCATACCAGATAACAAATTGATATAATAAATCGAAATTTTGTTGTAATTATGTATTCGATAATTGTGATATGAACAAGCCGAATTACCATATGTGATGAAGGACCAGTTAATGCATTCACAATTCAATGACAGAATCGGAAAAGACTTATGCTAATTAAAACCAAGTATAAACACTAAAAAAATCGTGCAAAAATTTTATCAATGAATAATGAATGAGTTGAGTTAAATGTAATCGAATCAAATGAAGATATTTGCAAATACAGAAAATGTTTGTTCATTTTGTTTGTTTGTTTTCTTTTATTCAGTAAAATTCTCATATTCCGTTTTATAAGACTTTAAATTAATTCGTTAATGTTACTTTCATAAGAACATACCGAGTTTAGCTTCATATTGCTACAATTCTGCATCATTTTTGTGTGTGTTTTTGTTTAGTTGCTGTTGTTGTTGTAGTTTTTAATCGCTCTCACTAACAATAAGTATTGAAATGAATTTGAATCGGTTTTATTTACTCGTATTTATACAACAATTAGCTTTGCTAAAATGTTACTTAATACTCTATACTATTTCTTTTTCTTTTCTATTTTCGGTTCTGTTTTCATTTTGGTATATTTTATATATTTTTTTGTTTTTTGAGGGAGGAATTTCTGGATGTGAGTAGAGGCGACGGCTAAACAAAAGATACCGAAAATATTGAAATTTTTTTGAATTTAAGTGTTTTGTGAATGTTAGTAAAAGAGATTTGCAATAGTCGCTTAGTATCGCTGCCAAGATATCTTTTTCTTTTTTGCAGTTGTTTTTTGGTTTTGTTTACAATTTAGCTTAACTCGCTATATACAATATACATATTTAAAATTACGATCTACCCTAACAGCGTTCCCTATATATGAATTACCATACAATTAGACTACAAATTCCAACGATCCTTAACAGTATTCATCATAATTCATTTCATTTATTATTATTCACTATAGATGTCATTTTTTGCAATTGGTGTAAATTTCACTGCTTTTTTTTTACTTCATCTTCGATTTTTTTATATAAGTATATATATATATATTTGTTTTTGGGTGTGTGAGTGTGTGTATATATATACTATATAATTCCATGCTTTAACGTATGTGTGTGTATAGTTTTATTTCATTTAACGGCTTAGAGTTTAAAGTCTTTCATTTCGTAGGAATTTGATGTTCTTTATGTGATTTGTGTTTTTCTTTTTACGTTATGTTTTTTATAGCACTTTCTGTGATGGATTAGAGTGATTGAACTTGAGAAAAGAAAAACTAAAAGAAACTATATGACTATATATATGAATAGATTTATATATTTATTCAGTTTTCGTTTAATTTGCTGAGTTGCTGCTATTTCAATTCCTATTTATATAACGATGCATTTATTTCACAATGTATATATCATATTTACTGCTTTTGTATGTATATATATATATATATTTATATATATATATATATATATATAATTATATAAATGCAATTTTAGAACTTACAGTATGTTCAAAAATTTTCCCTTTTCTTACTATTTTCATGTTCGTTTCACGGCATTCGACATTCTCTGTATAAAAACATAAAATGTTTTTGCTTGAGCACACACAAAATCCCCATTTTAAACGCATACCCTCTCAGGAATGTATATTAAACTATATAATATTAACTCTTGATGCTACACTAGAGTATTATATATGCTATAACTTTTCATTATCGAAGATTTTTGCTATACTTTCCTTGTGCTACTTAAGACTCGCATGAAATTTTCTTTCTTTTTTTTTTTTAACTATTAAAACATTATATCGAGTGCATAATAAGTGTAAGTACAATTATTTCTATTTTGTTTTGTTTATAAAATTTACACACACACATACACATGATCTATACAAAAAACTAACACTAAACTTAGACTAAGTCAATAGGCCAAACTTGAAAGGAGTCTGGTGTATTATTTTTTTTTATTTTTTTGGAGTCTAGGAGCTCGTATTGCCGCGGCATGGACCTCAAGGTGCTCAAGTACCTTGAGGCCTAAACATATGATTTATGAAATATGGGAAAGGCCGCCTTGGGAAACATATGTATGTGTGTATATGAGTGTAAGTGTACTATAGCTCTAAGAGACAGCGCTGAGCAAAAGAGGTTTATGGAGAAAAATATCGATTATTATGAGAACATGTCTATAAAATACGATGTACTAAAAACACAACAGATTTCTTTTATGTATGTATAACAGAAATTTAACATGAGTTGATTATAAATAATCGTAGCTATGATTTGACTTTGACTATGTTTATAGGTTTATGTTTAACGTTAAAGCCTAACAATTTTGTATTAGTTCACATTCTAATATCGTTTATATAGATATATACTATAATATATGTATTTGTATATATATTTCATTAAGTTAAAAGTATTTCGTTTTTTTTTTTTTTTTTGGGTTTTTTTGTTTTAAATTTAAGTACTTGCTAAACACGTTTAAGGTACAATACATATTTCAGTTAATCTACAAAATTGCTGCTACTAATATTTCGTATTTAGCTCAGCTTAAAGTTGATACAAAGTTTATTCAAGTACATACATATACATTATTTATCAATTTAATATTATATTCATTTAGCATCTTCAATGTCGTTTTTGTATAATTCACCTATCACGCAAAGGAAATTGACAAGTTTTTTCATGTACGGTGCTCATGAGTATCTGCAAAGAGAAAATATTTACCATGCATTAATCCATTCAAATTTCAATTTAAATACTACAAACAGTTACGATACACACAACGTAATAGTTTTCAAAGCAAGTTGGCAGCACCAAGCCAATATATCGATAAGCACAGTACAACGAACAATCGATGTTGATCGCCACTAACGATGAGTGCAAGTGCATTGGCGCGTAAAGCGTGTGGCATTTAAAACGAGCATGTGTGTGTTTTTGTGTGTGGTGAATAAACTATAATAATGGTATAACCTTTGAAATCCATTCGAAAAAATTTCAATCGATTTTGTCAATGCCCACAAAAAGAGCTAAAATCTCTAGTTGAATAACAAATATGTATATTGTAAAAAAAATGTTGTTAAAAAATATTAAATGCGTTCACAACAATTGTTATTATTTATTGTTGCTGCTACACATCGAGGAGGCTACATACTACATGCCACATTCATGTGGCACAACACTACTCACCTTGTGTGATTGCGAGTGTGGCGGCTGGTGTGGCATGTGCAGAGGCGCTTGTGTTGATGATTGAAGCGGATTGTGGCTGAATTGCCAGTGATGTGGTTGCCGTTCCGCCACCATTCAGTTCTGTGCTCTTCGTATTGACGTCCCGCTCGACAAGCCGTTGCCGCAGAACTCGTATCTTTTCCTCTTTCTATAAATTGAATAGGTAAATTAAAATTTATATTCATTTATAGATTATAATAAAAAAAAATATAGATATATACTTGTGTTATCAATCGTTGTAGCTCCTCGTTTTCGGTTACCAATTTTTGATAGCGTTCCTCGTCCTCCTTCGATATGGCTGAATCTGGATTATATTTCGATTCGGCTTTATCTTTCGGATGTCGTATGACCTCAATGACCTGCATATTCAAACAATTACAAATGAATCTTCATCGCTGCGGCGAATAGTGTGGACTCACCTTTGGCACAAATATCAGCAGCATGCTTAGGAAACAACAGAATATCACAGCTAGTGCAACAAAGGCGAATGACGCGTCCTGCTGCGATGCAATGACCATACCAACGGGCGCTGTTATGAGGCATAGCACAACCACATTATAGATACTCATGCCCACATATCGTGAATCATTGATCTGTTTCACTTTAATGGAGCGCGTCTCGTAGGCCAGGAAAAGGCCAAAAACGAGTATTAAACCCTTAAAGCCATAGACGAGTCCTACAACAAAAATAATACATGATGAATCCATTTTAAAATGATTCGTAGATTCGCACATACCTAACCACATAGAATTGTGTCCACTTTCGCAATGCTCAAGCTCTGGACGTATTTTAATATCATCAGTTGTAGATACTGGATCTTCGAGTGGGAATGTTTCGAGTATACGCTGCAGCGGATCAAAGATCTGCCAAGATAGTAATATCACTAAATCTATTGATAAGAGGCCCGAAACCATGGTGTATAGCTTCCAAGGTTCCACTTTTTTCTACAATATCAAAGAGCATCAATTTTGTTAGATCGAATACAATAAATATTGAATATTTGAGAGGTTTACCTTTGGGTCAGTTTTCGCTTTTGTTGTAAAACGATGCACACGCCAGACTTTGCTGAACATAGCACCATATGCTAGTGTAAAACCGGTGGATAATAACCAAGCTCGAGCTTGACAAATCTATTAAATATATTTATACAAAATTATTATAATACCTATAAATTTAATTTTGTAAATTTTAGCTACCTTTGGATATTCATGCGGACTGACAAAGCGACCATCGATGCCCAGTAAAATGACTGATATTAGACAGATGATAACGCCGAATAGCATAATGGTATTACAAACAGGATGTGACGATTGTATGACTCTATAACGATGCCAAAACAAATAAGAAAATTAATTATTTTAAGGTATATGTAATTAATAAATTACCTTCTATGCTTATTCCAAATGTTGAAGATGATTAGCGCGAAGGCCACAAAGATTCCACAGCTGGAGATGGTGCACATGCAGACGAATAACGGTAAAGATACTGTGCGTAGCACATGCGTAACAATGGTACGATCTTGAGGGACCTAAAACAAACAAAATAGTTTGATATTAATTTCAATTTGAATTAGATTTCATTTGATTAATTTATAATTCGAATTTTTCGGGTTGAGTCGGCGGTCGCTCAGTTTCAGTACAATTATTGCATTTGGTTGCCGCTCTAACTCGTACATGAAATTTAACTTGTCCAGTATCTGGATCACCATGATATATATTGAATGCCCACATTTTGCAAGTGATGTTGTTCCATATGCCGATTTCAAGATTCTTGAATTGAACTGCAACGACGCGATTAATGTGATAAGTGTAATTTATGAATGCTCCTTGTATTTTATCAACAAACTTGGTTTCAATGCTCGGGTGCGGATAGAATTTTATTGCCAAGGGTTCCTTTCTATCCCAAGTGCAAGTTAGCCAAATCCTAGTACTGATAACATTACTTTTATTTGCAAACGATGGCAATAAATTTCGAAGTGCGTCATAGTCCTTCTTAGAAAACTTTTTTCGATCTAGATCTGATCGCAATTTATACGGTTTGGTTTTAAATCCAATAATGCGATTCAATTTTAGAAATATGCACGGTTTTACAGTGTTGTAGCCATATAAATTACTCTTCTGACAGGGTCCAAAGCGACTAATATTACCTTCAGTTGGATTATAATCCGCTATAAACGATGATATCTTTGCCGAGCATTCTGCTATATTTTTTAAATTATTCGGATTATAATTGATTAAAGATGTGTCCTTATTTTTGAACATGGGCCAAAACAATAAATACGGCTGTCGCATAAGTAAAGTTGGACTCAACAAGTTGCCCACATCGCATAAATGTCTATATGCTGATATATACAGCACTATCAAGCTCGATAATAAGAATACAATATAGACAACTGATATACACCAAGTGCGTAGATCCCATGCAATAAATTTATTGTGTATCTTTGGAGCTCGAACAGCTTTAGGAAAATGATATACACAACCTGTATAATATTTACGTCGACTATGATTTACTTTATACGGTTTCTTGAATGATGGAATTCTCACAATTAAACCCTTACGGGCCTTATAATTCTGCAATAACTGACGATGGTGATTTGGATCAAGCTCGTATTCCTTGACCATATTGTTTGTGAATAAATTTTAATGATATAGAACATAGCCTATTATGTTTACCTTGCCGCCAATCCATTGCTCAGTATTTAACCAGGTTAGATTATCTAGCTGTGTGTCGTAGTAGCCCAGTTTCTCGTATTTGCCATTAACCATCTGCTCGATTTGTGTGAGAGCAATACGATCGCCTTGAGAGCTGAATGCCACCACTCCCTAAAGATCATACAAAAATACAAATAATGTATATAATAATTATAATTATGAATACGTTCTATTTATGTGCCTACCGATACGCCCAAAAATTGTGTAGAATTCATCGCTGCATAGATATCATCAGCGATCTCTTTATCTGTGTAGGTGAAATCCCTAAGCGATTTCTTTCTAGACGTTAAACGCTCCATGGTTTTGTTGAATGCCAATGCCACGCTCCACACGGCATCATAGGCTAAAGGCGCCTCCTGATAGCCCTCCGGATAACGATCGTGATTAATGTCATAGCCCTCCTCAATGAGTGCATGATTCAGTCGATGCCTGACGGATTATAGATAATTTATTAGTTTAATTTATATTTAGTTTTAAATGGCACTACTTACCGAAACTCTTCGGCCGTCATGCCGGATATTGTTGTCTGATTGTTCTGGTTCCACATGAGCGCCTCTGTTGTAAGATGGCCCTCGGCAGCTATACGCATTTGCTCCACGGTACAGGTGATGCCTTCATTTTCCAGATTCACCTCATACCAATTGTCCTCATACCAACCTGCGAAATTGTAATTATAAAAGTCCAATTATTCTTAATATGTCGATAAATTTGACCTACTATCGAATTTTAATAAGGTCTGCTGTGTGGTTCCGCTTGTATATCGATATCAGCATCGATTACTAAGTATACAATCAAAACATATACTGTATTTTGTTGTGGTTTTGTTTTCCCTATTTGTAAACTGAAATTTTGTCCGGGTTCAAAAGAAAGCAAACAATACGGAACCAACAAATTTCTTGTGTTTGCCTTGTTTGTTGGCCGAGTAGTTTGAGTGTTTGAGTGTCGCACTCACCTATAAAGAACCAGACGTGCGCCCGACCGTAGAGCTGCTGTTTGTACATCTCACAGAGGACACGTCTCGCTGCAACCACATAGAAGAGGCCCACAATGATGCGTGCGTCCTGGCGTCTTAGATTACGTACGGCGTCTGTTGGATCGGATAGAAATGATTGTCTAGTTACGATTTCGACGCCAGCTTCCATACAACGATTCTCCAGGTCCTCTACGGTCTATCAAATAAAATGAAAATCGAAATCGAAATCGAAATAGAAATGGAAATGAGAAGTGGAAATGTAACATGGAATTGAAATGAATGAATAAATAAAGATGGGAGATAAGTTGAAGAAATTATGTATATTAAATATTGATTTACTTACAGATATGAAGACCTCCTCGGCCTGCTGTAGTATGGCCACGCGGGACCAGCCAAACTTTTTCATTAGCTTGATGCGCGTCGGATTGTGCACTGTGGCCGAGGGATGTGTGCGAAACAGTGTTGGGAAACGTTTGCGGTCGGATAACGCGGGACTTGAAGCGCCATAACAAAGCTAAATTGTGGCCAAATGCATAAATACAAACAGGCAGTAGTAGTATAGAATAGTATGGCATAGTATAGTATGTATCTTAGTATATATAGTACTATATATTATATAATATGTAAATATAGAGTAGTTTTGCCGGATTTGCATATGTATTACATTCGCATTACAATATGCAAATGCATGATGCGCTTACCACAATTAGATTCCACATTTTGGCTGCCTCTGCCACTGTGGTGCAGACGGTGCTGCATCCCGCCAGAAGCATTAGTTTCTGCGGCTTGTTATATAGCAGATTGTACATCACACTGGCGCCCAAACCCGGCTCACACTGTACACCCAAAACATTTCGAGTTGCATCCGTGACAGAACGTGGAGAACGTGTGTAACGTGAAATGAGAAAGTGAATTATATAGTATGGTATAGTATATAGTATGTGCTCAAGTCATTTGGCAAAGGGCATGACCTAGTTTCATCTGTCTTTATATTTTTCTTTCTTTTTTTTTTTGTATTTTGGTACAGGCTTCGAAACGAGGCCTCAATGTATATGTTCACATTAAAAGCGAATTGAAACCGCATTAGTAACCCAAAGCATGTGCTTCAAACATCTTGTGCATCTGCCTGCGTCTCAAGATTCCGTCTCCCCAACATATAGTACTTTTTCTTCTTTTTCCTAGGTGTAATTAGATTTACTTTTATGCCTATCCACAAAGCGCGGCACTCGAAACTTTGAGCATGACTCACGCCCTGATTTGGGGCGCTCCTAATTACATTTTCAATCTAAACCCACATCAAACTTTATTTTATATATTCTTCATTAACTTTTTGGAATTTTAATCGATGAGGTTAATTTATTTATACAAAGTTTCGAAAATACGCTAAAACAGAAATTGTTTAATAATTCAAATAAATTCTGGCAATTTTTATTGATTTGCGGCTAAACTTTTCGATCACCTGAAAAGGGGGAAAGGTAATTACTCTATCGAAGCCTGATTATAAAAATCTAAAAATATTAAGTACTTCTATAGGTAATATATGAAAATACTTTTTAGTATAGTTAGTAATTTATATTACTTTAAGATTCAATATAATTTAAATGAAAATTCATAGGAGTGAGTTAAAATATATCTAAAGATTAGAGAAAAGTTATCTTTGATTTCAATATTTGCTTAATTAGTCGAGAATATTTCTATAATTTATGATGGAAATCAAAATAAATGAAATGCAAAACAAAAAAACAAGAATGCATAAATTATAGACCTTGTAAAGCAGATTGTATAATAAATAAATTATCAACAAGTCCATAAATTTAGCTATGTTTTAATACCCTTTCGTGCGAAAAGTAATTAATATATATTAACCAATTTATCACAGCCAATTGTTATTTGATGTGTATACAATAATTTTTTACCCCCTTTTTTTTAACATTATTTAAAGAGATACAATGAATAATTGATGGCGTTAGTTAAATAACTATTCACTCGTTTATGCGGCCATTACGTGAGTGTGAGTACGAGTGCCAGTGAATCAACTGGCACTCATCAAATATGCACCCATTTGCATTCGCAGCATGATGATTCATTAATTCATGCCAAATGAAGGTAGACAGGAAAGAGATATAGATAAAGAGAGAGTGAAAAAAAAGAGAGAGAGAGAAAGATGGTGATAGGAGAACTGTGGGGAGGGGGAGGAAACTCATTTTCGCTTCGTTTTAACTGTATTTAACTTTTGCTTTGCGTGTAAACAACGTCAATGTAATTGTTCTGCCTCGTGTCCAGTCGCATTGTATTTAGTTTTATTTCATGTTCATTTTCCCTTTGTTTCCATTTCTTTTTATATTTCATTTTACTATATTATATGCTGCGGGACTCTACACATACATACATACATACATATATATATATGTAGTATTGTATAATATTCAGTGCCCAGAGTAAAGTACACATACATAAATCCGAGGCTCGCCGCATTATGAGCGCTCTTGTTTAATAGTTTCAGTCTCTGTAAATGTTGTGCGTGTGTTTGTATGGGTCTGTCTGTGTGTGTGTGTTGGTGTGTGTGTGTGTTTCTTGGGACATTTCACACATCAAAGTAGGTCAAGCTAAGGCAAAGGCAAACCCCAAAGCCAGAGGCGGTGAGCATTGCGTGCGACCTTTGCCGCTTGTCGCCTTATGGCATGTGATGGGCACCGTCTATGATACGTATGATGATGTTGTTGGTGTTGTTCTTGTTGTTGTTGTTGGCACGTGGAACGACGCGGAGATGCGAACTAATTATGCAGCATTTAACGGAAGCTGTTTGCCTAAGCCATAATAGCTGCCAGGACCAGCATCAGCACCCAGCATCGACACTAGAACTCGAACCCTCAATATAAAACGAAAAACATGAGCCAAGTGAACCGTACACAACTCTCCAACTGAAGCATAGCTTCAATGCCCTATACATACACATAAATATATATGTACATATATACTATACATACACCACTGTGTATATAGATACCTTATATGGTTGGGTTTGTCACAGGGCCTTGAGTAAAAATAAACTCAAATGATGAGCTGAACGCGACCAAAGTGACCTCATTCAAAACTCAAAACAAGTAGTTAAGCTTTTCGCTCACTCAAAACTAATGAGGTACGCCTATAAATAGGCATATACTATAATACTCACTGTACCCACAAACAAAAAAAACAAAAAAAAAAACAAACTATAACTGTAACTGTAACTGTTAAGGGTAACTGGTAACTGTACAGAAATTCCTTTCACTTTTCAAAACTTGTATAGAGAGGAGCATAAATGCCGGCTCCGAGCATTGATAATATTTCGTGCGAGCCTGCGACAGAAAACTAGCCATTAATTATGACATATGACATTTATGCGAGTGAACGCACACAAACACACCCATACATTCACTCACACACTCATACACACACCCATACATATAGTCAGTCTGTACTATAAAGACACTAACTTCATCTGTTACACAGTTCCAGTTCCGAAAATCGTTTTCAACTCTAAAATTTTTCAACAGTGACAAAACTTTGTGGTGCTTCAAACTTTTTTCTATATATGTGAGGGTTTGTGAGTGTGTGTTTCTATAGTTCATTCGTATTGTTAATATGCCAACTAAATTTTTGGATAGATCCCATTGAAAAGTTATTCGGAGCGCTGTAATTTTCCTGCACTCAACAAAACTCAATGATATATTGAATGCCACAAAATCCCATTGTAATCAAGCTTCAACTAAGTCTAATTTAAATGGAAAACAGTTGACGCACAAGTTGAAAAGCCTTAGGGAGTAAAACGGAATAACTGGGGAAAATGCTCATGTTCTTTCTCTCTCTCTCTCTCCCTCTCTCTTTTGTATCTGTATCTTTATCGAATTGTCGACTGTTTCATTTGCAAAAATTTAGAGCAGAGAATTTATTTTGTCTGTAAATATGTAAATCATCTATACAAAAGTAACTAATTTATATTACAATGATTGTCAACAGTTAGAGTACAATCCAAGTTCTTTAAACTTTGAATGGAAAAATCATATTATAGTATGTAAAGACGCATTTGTATTTCAATTAAATGTATCTAATATATGACAATATGAACCATACTTATTCTAATGCAATTGTTAGTAAAAAAAATCGATAATTCTATAAGCATATACAGTGTAAGGCAAAGGGAATTACTGAACACAGAGAAAAACGCAATCAAACCCTTTTCTACTTAGTTTATGATATTAAGGGAAACTATCTCATTGCAATTTGTTGTCGAAATCCCGCTAAAGCTAGAGGATTTTACCCACAAAAAAAAAAAAGAAAAATAAAAAGATTTACTTCTATTATATGGGAATAGGAATTGAGCCGAAATTGATTTGATACAATGCAATAAAAGATTTGTACGAAATAGAGGTGAAATTGATTTGAAGAACACTTACATCTAATACCCTTTATGCGCAATATAACAAAAGCATAATAAAACGCTACTCTCTCTTGCTCGTTGTCCCCCAGAGAAATATGCTAATGAATGCCAAGTTGCCTTCCTGACCCCCTCATAAACCCCATTCGCATTCACCTACCATGATCTATACGGGCAAAGCCCCCCCCCCATTTAGTACATGGGCGTACGCAGAGCGACAAAACGGCAAAACGGTTTCAAAACAGAGAAACAAAACAAAACGCAGAAATGAAACGAAACGAAACAAAATAAGTGGCACCCAAGGGGTCTAAACTAGTCGCACTTGCTACAGGGCATAGACAGAGGGACAGAGGGAGGGACGGTGCCACATGCAAACATAACATACATACTAAGTATCTTTGTATCTATGTATCTATTGTGGAGTCGAGTGGCACTAGGTGCTGCATGCCCCCAACCAATGATGTGTACTTCTGTCTGTCCGTTTCTCTGTCTACCTATCTCCCTGTCTCCCTGTCTCTCTGTCAGTATGTCTGTCCATCTATCTGTCTGCCTGTCTGTCTATGTCTAGTGTGTCGGCTTATCATTGTTGTTTTTACATATGATATGTTTGACAATGTACATATATACATGTATATATATATATATATATTATCTGTATGTAATGTGTTGTAAAAGTGAACTTACCTCACTGTCATTGCTGTGCAGGATGAGCTTGAAGCCTGGCAGCAGATTTGGCTCCTTGTTGACATCATCCAATGCCAGTCTTGCGGCCGGCATGCACGCCTGCCCACCCTGCCATCCTCCTTTGCCGGCAATGGGGAATATGCCACCTATGTGCAACTCATCCGGCCTGCCCGCCTCGCTGCCCTCGAGCTGCGGTGTGACGATCAAACAAAGCAAAAATATCCAAAACGTAACAGCACCATCACTTGTCATATCCTGTTGAAAATGTCCAAATGTGATTACCGCATCCGAATTTCCTCAACGTAAATAGAAAAATCAAAACCAACAGCAACAACAACAACAACCACAACAACAACAATCACAACAACAACAACAAAACAGGGAACGGCTAAAACGGAAAACGGAAAAACGAACAGCAAACAGCAAATGGTAGAAAACGAGAAATGAGCAACGACCAAACGCGAAATGAGAAACAAACGCGAAAACTCGAATCGCGAAACGCGAAACCAATGCAAAAAAAGATGAAGAAGAAGAAGAAGAAATTACTTCAAGCGGCGTTTTATGTGTCCAGCGGATTTTTTTATGACCGTTTGGCAATGTTTACGGCTAACGCAAGCAATTTATATGGCTATACAGTACCATGGTATATAAGGTGGGGCATAATTTGCCATAAAACGTATGCTGACCCTTCAAGTTCGTACATATATCTAAACATACTATATACTATATATACGGTATATTTCCTCAATTCGATTTAATCTTAAGCTCTCTATTTAATGTTGCGACCCTTTTCTATTCCTTCTCTTTGTATGGTCTAACATTAAAGTCCCTAATTTTTAGAAAAATCATAAAGACCTTTGACTTTGAAACAAGTTCATTTTTGTGTGGAAGAGTCAGAAAATACTATAATACATTTATAACAAACATTTCCCAATAAAGTTTTTATGCTTTTTGGGTCTTTATCGATATTTGATAGACTGCTGGCCAAAAGTGTTAATCAGAGTGCTAGCAAATTTATAGGCTTTATATGCTTTAGTTAGTCGATATTGAGAGCATTCAATTAAGTTGATTCGAATGACAGAAATTTACATAATTTCACAGAGAATTTCTATTAAAAATAAATTAAAAAAAAATATTTTTCTTAATTGATATATTCAAATGCTTGATATATTAAAATGTTTTTAATAGCATACCGTCTACTCTATTTAAATTTGTATATGTTTTAGTCATACTCCATTTAAATTTGAATCAATTTTAATCATATTCATTGAACATCTTTTGGGTCTTTCAGTTTATAATTGACCAAATAAATAACATACGAAAATCTACTTCAAGCAAAGAAGTTTATTTATGAAAATATTTATTTTTAATTACCATTTGATTGGATATCCTGACATTTAATAAACTCCAATTATTTTACAATTTGCATTTGCTGCCCTTTTGAATATAGATAGAACCTTTTGTGTGTTTTAGTCTTTTATGTAATTCCTGAGCTAAATTGCATGTCATTGAGCGTTTATATTTTTAGTTGCAATGTGAAATTTGATTTAAAGGTCAATGAAAAGTTGAAATCAATTTCGATTGCCTCGAAATAAGTTGATTTGATTTGCCAAGTTCTTTTTTTGTCTTTGTTGGTTTTTTTTATTGTTTTTTTTGTTGGTTTTTTTGGTCTATTTTCGTGTACATTTTAAAGCTTTTAAGCTTTGACATTTGTGAAAAACAAATAAATAAATAATTAGATTCTATTTTTTTGTTCTTTCCCTTGATTTATATTGTTTTTTTTTTTTGTTGGAAGGTCGTATTGTTGTTGGTTTTTTGTTTGCTGTGGCGTTACGATTTTATGGCTGAAACCTCAGACCAGGCAGCATGGCGCGGCAAACGTCTTTCTCTAAACTTTAGCAGGCAATTGCTGCTTTCTGTGTGTGTGTGTGTGTGTGTGTGTCAGAGAGTGTGTGAGTGTGTGTTTGCCTGTGAGTGTGCCTGCTGCTATCGAATCTGTTTCGAGGCTGTTTTCTCCTCGCTACGCTCATGGCGCGCTCGTGTGCGTCTGTGTCTTTCTGTCTGTGTGTCTGTTTATCTGTGTGTGTGTGTCTGTCACTGTATGCTAGGTAGATACGCCCACAGACTGTCTCACACACATACACACACATGCAGCACACGTTCTTTTATGCTATATGACCGTTGTGGTTGATTCGATTGACAGTGCCCCTAAATGTAGGCAACATTATTTTTCTTTGCCCCATGAAGTTCGATGCTCGCGCGATTATCGACAACAGCGACTGATGCGTGTTAATCAGCAGGTGCTGTGGCATGTGGCAGCCATGCTTTGACACCTATACCGCACACACACACACACAGATATAGTATGCAATGCTCTTAAGGTTGTTGTTGTTGTGGTTGTTGTTGCTGCTGCTGATGATGTTGCTGTTGTTGCTGCTGTTGCTGCTGTGTTTGTTGTAATGTTTGTAGCTGGCTGCTGTTGGTGGGCAACTTCCGCTGACCTAGTTTCCGATATACCCACACACATACTCAGATACTCGCACACACAAACACACTCACACTCACACACCTTGAATAATTACGCGAAAAGTGCGAAATGTGACTGTGGCACACTCCACCTTGGCTCAATATGATAAGCAACACACACTCACAAACACTCACAAACATTCACAAACATTCACACACACGCTCACACTCACACTCACACTCACACTCACACTCACACACTTCAGCTCTACAGCTTTAGAGCTCTAAAGCATTTCAGCACGTTACATTTCGGTTCAGTTGAGCTGAGCTGAACTGAGCTGAGTCGAGTCGAGTCGAGCTGATTCGAGTTGATTCGAGTTGATTCGAGTTGAGTTGAGTTCGGTTTACACTTAATTTAATTTCACTTACTTTGCGTATACCGTTCCAAAATTGTGATGCGATTTTGTTGATTTGTTTTGTTGCTGTTGCTGCTGCTGTCGATGTTGCTGCTGCTGTTGCTGTTGCTGCTGTTGCTGTTGTGATTGTGGCTGCTTTGGCCGGCGCTTCAATTGTTTCATAAGACACAAGCACAACACTTGAAGCCAAAAAAAAAAACTCAATGTTTGTTGTTGTTGTAGATGTTGATGTTGCTGTTGTTGCTGTTGTGGCGGCAATGTTGCTCTTGTTGCTGTTGCTGTTGCTGTTGCTGTTGCTGTTGGTATTGTTGCTGGTTTGTTTGATGACTGCGCATTACAATCGATAATCCCATGCACAAATGCAGCTCAGCGCAACGGCATTGGCGTAAATCCATTTTAATGAAATGCCGTAAGCCGCACGGATAATCCTTAAATGATGATTATTAGTTGCTCTACTGATAAAAGTTGTTGTTGTTGTTGTTGTTGTTGTAGCGGTTGATGTTGTTGTTGTGGTTGGTTGCTGCTGCTGCAGCTGCAGCGGCTGCTGCTGTTTAAGCTGCTCTTGCTGCTGCTGCTGTTGCTGCTATTGCACTGTGTAACAACAACAACAACAACAACAACAATGTCGACGTCGGCGTCGACAGCGACAGCAACAACGACGGGGCGTGGAGCTTTACAAAAGCTTCAATTGAATTTTAAATTTTTATCAGCTTCGGTTTGGTTTTTTTTTTCGTATTCTATTTTTTTTTGTGCGTTCTTTGCTCTCTGCTTTTACTTTTGTTATTTTATATATATATATTTCTATTTCGTTTTGCTTTTGGTTGTCTATGCTTTCTCCTTTATGTTGAACTTTTTTGCAGCAAATGTAATTTCAGCTTATTTTCGGCACTTTCACGTGTTTATCAAACATGTTAAAATTGAATCAAATAATTGTGTGTGCACACTAACACATATACATAGACACGCGCACACACACACACACACACACACACGGAGAGAGAAAGAGAGAGAGAGAGAGTGGGTGTAGTTACTTGGCTTGTTTTATACAGAATTTTTTGTAAAAAAAAACTTTTTCGCATTTGTAGAACGAGTCGATACGCGCTAGCTTTGCTATGTTCGTTGCGTTCCACATGTATCCGACGACTGGAACTCCATGACTGACATTCACGCTGCCAACGACTGCTGACTTGAGCCTGGCATTAAACAGACAGCGGCATCAGCAGAGCCAAAAGCATAGGCAAAAGCAATGGCAGCGGCAGCGGCAGAGGCAGAGGCAGCAACAGCAGCAGAGAAGGAACACAAGGCACAGGCCACAGTCAGAGTCAGAGACAGACAGCGTGAGCACGCCATTGAGCTTTCGCTCTATTGAGCTTTTAGCTGAGCGCACAATTGGAAGTTGCTCTCGCTATTGCTCCCGCTCTCGCTCTCGCTCTCTCTCTCTTTGCAAGTTCTCTCTTTGTACTTTGCCTTTGCCTTTGCCTGGCAGCCTTCCAGTAAGGGCATAACTCTGTGTGTGTGAGTGTGCATGCGTATGAGAGTGTGTGTGTTTCTCTCTGCTTCTGTGTGTGTGTGTTTGCTTGTGCGCTTGTGTTGGTAAAGTTTGATTTTAGTGGGCGCGAAGTTGATAACTGTCAATTGTGTGTACCGTAATTATGACCAGAGGCCAAAGCAAAAGCAAAAGCAATGGCAAAGGCAATGGCAATGGCAAAGGCAAAACGCTTTTGGTTATTAGCTCTGCAGACCTTGTGCTTTTGTGGGGCCGCTGCTTGGAGAAATTGTGGCCGGCGTTTTTAACTTACGACTTGTCAAATGGCCGCTAAAACACAAAAATTTAACAACAACAACAATGAAAATACAATAACAACGCCAAGGACGATTGGCTACAGCTTATGGCCAATGTCAGAGCCATTGTAAATGTTCCTATTCCTGTTCTTGTTCTTGTTGTTGTTGCTGGCGTTTGTTTTGAAAGCGAAAGCCATTATTATTGGCCTGGCCCTTAGCCTAGCTAACATTGCATGCCAAAGTTTCTTTTTTTTTTTGGGGTCGTAAGACAGCCAAACATGCAAACACGCACAGGCAACAACGTTGCCGCCACCAGGCACGCGGCCGCACACACACACACAGAGAGAGAGAGAGAAAAAGAGAGACACACACACACACACACACACATGTACATGGGCAAGGTG